>JAPYYS010001023.1:0-42517 GCA_030522525.1 Campopleginae sp. 14b
ACGCGCTCCTTGCTGTGAAAGTGTCTTGTAGCGAGCTCGCTTGACTTTGACACTAGCGTAAATGTACTTGTCTCGAGTCGCTACCGCGACTCTTGATACATGAAAGGAGTTTCGTCGGGGTTATCAGGTAAAACGAAGCTATGACGTGAAGGTATAGTCGAGAAATTCTCAGGTGTTCCTTTAGGTGGGTTCCTCGTCTGTTGGGGACCGAACGAGAACCGGCTTGTTTCAAATTCCCCAGGGGGTTAATATAATATTTCAGTCATGCGTGTTTAACTGTGTCATTTTCTCTTCTCCCTCGACGCCCCTCTTCTCTTCTCTCTGACTCGTCTCTCTCCTCGTCTCGTCCTTGTGTGCCTCCAATATTCTACGTAAGCCACAATTTTCACGACTGCATTGAACTTCCTGGAGCTTCAAGAGCCACCAAAATGGCAGCGACCACGAGCGTGGCTCAAGCAACGAATTCGTTGCTACAAACGAGAGACTCGACCTGGCTAAATAAATGTTTAATTAGTTAGTGAATCTAATAATTGATCTGAATTTAATTTCATTTGATTCGAGCGGACCAAAGTGGACGCCAAAATTAATATTAACTGATTTATGATTTTAACGATCTCTGCAACATTTATCAACTCGAAAACAAAATAATTGAGAGCTTTTTCCAGAAAGTACGTATTTCGAAAAACAAAGCTTGGGGGAATAAATATTAATACAGAGCCAAATTAATCTTCTGAGGCAGTACAATCCAGTTTGCTTATTCTCCCCCGAGCTGAACACGTTTTGCTGGCTCTGGTATTAGCTCCAGCTTTTTTCATAATCCTGGTCCGATGCGAAACAACACGACCGAAGTGCATAACCAAGACCGCATTGCTTTGAGCGTTAATAGCGTATGGAAATTTATCTCTCTCTCTCTCTCTCTCGCATCAAAGTTTCGCGATTCTCTATCAGCCAAGACCCTATAGTTTCCCTACATAATACTCATTCCAGTTATTATACATATGTTGTCATAGCGCCTTAAGTGTAGTGTTCTAATGGATCAGGCTGGATACAATGAAAGCTCCAGTCGAGGGATGATATTCAGAAACGTTAAATGAAGCGTAACATGCCCATATATCCCGTATGTTCCTCAATGTAATAGAGCAACAAATCTCCATTATTAAAACACGGAATTATTATCGTCTTTAATTTTTTGATAAAAGTTTCATTAAGGACGTTGTATGCAACATTTTCTATTGATACAACTCCCTTCAATTTTTACCACAAAGATAATGGTGATATCCAATAGCTACCACAATTTAAAGAGCTTATGCCTCGTAGAAGTTGAGTTTCTCATAAGAGCACGCCTCAAAAATTCCAGTTTTTAACATGAAATATATCGATTTCTAGATGGTGAAGCTTTCTATAACTTTGCATACGCTTTTATGTCAACATCGAAGGAGTATCATTCAGTTTTTCAAAAAAATAGGTCCTTACAGTTTTTCGAATTTTTGGTCATTATACAAAAAATAGATAATACCTCGAACGATCTCGAATTTGGAGTATGTTGTTCTGTAGTCAATTCTCAACAACTTTTAATGGCTTAAAAAAAAATGAATTAAACTGAAAAATAATTAAACTTATAAATATTAAAATTAAAATGAAAATTATATCAAAATGAAACTCATAAATAATTTATTAACTTAAAAAATTAATTCAAAGATTTATTCGAACTTGTTCTCGAACGGATCGATAGAGAATTAAAAAATTGATCTGAGCACGCGCAATAACAAGTTTGTAAATGTTACCTCGTTCCGGGAATTTATAAAAATGGGGATTTGTACGTTTTTTTTTCAAATTTTTCTCATTGATATTCTTCCGTTCGTCTAGTTTGATTTTGTTTTTTAATTGACTGCGTAGCTCCTGGCGGATTTATTATTAATTGGCAGTGGCCGGAACTCGCGAGAGACTTTGTCGGACTCGCTGGAAATATACATGCGCTCTCCGCAGCGCCATAACGAACAGGCAACCGTGCGGTTAAAAGAAGCTGCAACCGTCGCGCTTTCCCCCTGAGCTTTTATCCGCAATGTGCGTACTTTTCTTTGTTTTCGACTTGTCAAAGTAGGAAAATGTAAGAGAGAACCAAAAGGCAGCTGAAGTTTCGCTCGAATTAGTTTCGCTCGCCTGGTTTCTTACCGAAATTTTTTTTTCCCCCGCTTTCGTTTTTGCCTGCACTGAAAAGACGCAACCTTTCGCTGCGCCTGCACTTGCCACCGCATTGCGCAAAGATAGAATATGCTGCAAGAACCGACCATCTTCTTTTTTCATTGAGGGGAAAAGTTGTATTTTTTTTTCTGGTTTTTTTTCTCTCTTTTTTTTCCTCGAGTTCGTTAATTATTTAGAGTGCCAATTGGGTTATTGTTTATTGAAATTCAATTGGCAGAGCAATGAGAATTTAGATTTCTGGTCAACGTCATAATATTTCGCGCTCTCATCGTCGAAAGCTCAACAGCTTAGCGTCTCAATTATTTGGATTTCACTGAACCATGCAGTGGGCAGTAAAAAATGTGTTCTTCTTGCTCCTGTTTGGAGTTTATTGGATCGGCGCCGTTCGAGAATCAACAATGTCAAAAGGAAGAACCTGATTCGCTAGAAAAGCTGGACAAACGCATTTGGCTGTCCGCCAGAATTTTTGTTTTTTGTTGTAATCTTTTTGTTTTTTAAGCAAGTTAGAGGCAAGAGCTTTTTCGCCTGACTTCTGAAGCCGTCAAGTACAAATCTCTTTGGCCCTCGGCTCGAGTCTCGCCGGAATAAAATGCAGTAGGAAGCGATCGTTTTTCTCAGAGTAGACAAGGATCGTCCCTGGGGCTGAGGGTAGAAAAATAACGTGCCCTGGAAAGGATTGACGAGGCGAGTCGTGAACGTGCTCAAGAACTCAACAAATGTGAGAAAAAGCTCACGCTATTTTTATCTTCGATGCTCTCGATCGATTTACAAGATAAAGAGGATTCTTTGTAACAACGACCCTAACTATTTGTCGATTCGATAGTGCTTTCTCCTAACGAATGAGCATAAAAAAACAAATTAAAAATAAATCTTGGTGGATGCACCAATTTTACAAAATCTAATGAGTTCCCATGAGCGAAATATCGAAAAGTTTCATTGATGAAAATATTTTTGAATAATTAAATTTCTTCGGGCCGCAGAATTCGAAAAAAAAAAAAAGTAAGAATTTCGAAGGATTACTCATTTGGACTGGTTGTTAATCATTTCGAAGCAGCCCTTATATTTTTCATTTATTTTTTTATACTTTTTTACCCTCCGGTTAGAAACTTCCAACTTTCAAGACGAAAGAAACGTAAAAAAAAAAAAAAATTTCAAGCCCCAAGGAAGAAAGCGACCCTTTGGTTTTTCGTTTTTTTTTTTTCCAGTGTGTATAATTAATGCTCAGCATTGCAGTTTTCTGTGCAGACAAGTAGAAAAATTCGTATAATAATGCGACGACGGGGAACGTTGGAGAAGGCAATTTTATCGTGTGGAAATATTTTTAGTAGTTTGTTTAAATAGAGAAAAACGTTTTATGGAAAAAATGAAGGGGATGAATTTTGGGGAGCCTCGTCACTGGTCAATCGTCCCTCGTCCCTGTCACCAAGATTCGTTTTTTCTTTCTTCTCGTTCGAGGTTCATCTTACTGTTGTGTGGTGGAGCTCGACAATTTTTTCAACGTCTCTACCACTTTTTCGGTGTCTGGAAACATGTCCAATAACATTTGGACAGAGTTACCTTTTTCTGTGTATTTCATCGTCAGTTTTCACGTCTTTCTCGGTGGGGAATCGGTTGTCGTGGATTTCCAGTCGAGCAGTCATTGAAAAGCAATTTCACCAGACGGTTCGTTTCATCATGGTCCTTTCCGCTTGAGGAAACTGACCCCTCAACCGATCGTGGACATAGGAGACACCGGATAGGCAGAAGATACGTTTCGTATTCTTGCCCTTTATTTTTCTCGAGGCAAATAAAAATACGAGGTTGAAAATGTTGGGCTGGTGGTGTGGCTCGCGTAATGCTCGAGCGCGACAACGCACCACTTTCTCGACTCGACATGGCTATCCGATTTCTCCGGCCTTGAAACTTTGTGTCAACACCGATGAGATTTATCGTCCAAATTCCCTCGTAAAATGGAGACACTCCACCGAAAAATCCAAGCCAGACTGTCGCTGCTAAATTTTACTAGCTTCTATTTCTTCCGTCTTGCTTGCAATGAAAAACTATCACATTCAATCTCCGACACTGACCCCCATACCTTCCAATACGAGCCTTTAATATCATTTTGTATACATGAAACTTGTCATGGCAAATTATACGCAGTGTGAAATCTTAAATTTTTTCAAGTTACTTCACTATCGACTAAGATGAAAATCCTTCAGGACGTTGTATGCAAAATTTTCTATCGATAGAATTCCTTTATATTTGCATCACACAGAGAGAGAATAGCGATATTCACCATGTAAAGCTCGAGATATTTATTTTTTACATTTATAAAAATCACACATTTCAGTAGTTTCTCATAAGGGCGCGTGTTAAAAGTTCCAATTTTCAACATAAAATATTTTGATTTCTAAATGGTCTAGCTTCTTGAAAGTTTGCATACACTTTTATGTAACATCGAAGAAGTTTCATTCGGTTTTTCAAAAAATTATCGTAGGTAGGCGGTTCAAATCCCCCGTCGAGCAAAAAAAATCGAATTTCATTAAATTGATGGATCTGTTTTTTTTTTTTTTTTTTTTTCTTAATATTCCCCCGTATTGTGATGATGAACAATCTTATGTTGCCAAAAAACTTGTTTGATAGCAATAATCATCAATATTAATATTCATATACTTTCGTATAAGTATATACAATTATGTACAATTATATACAATATCGGGCCAATTTTCGTATATAATTACATATAAAAAATGATATCTATCATTATGAAATTTATATATATCTTTTTTACTCCGGTTATTATATAAAAAATATATATTACCTCGGACGGTCTTGAATTTAGAGTATATTGTTCTTTAGCCATGTTGTATGTAAGGAAATATTGTTTGTAAGAAAAACTGAAAACTAACATTTATAATTGAGCACCACCGTACAACTATTTACAATAAATTTTCAGTTCTGGTGAGCTCTCGAGTGCATTGAAGATTGACAAGAATCTCAAGCAACGCGTGATACTAAATGCTGTTCGAATTTCCCTGCAGAACAGGCCACTAGCTAAAAATCCAGTAGAAAAATGAATAAATGGTCAGACAAGTTGAAAAGCGCAGGCAACCGGGAAAAGTAAGGAGGAACGAGCGTTAAAATGCATCTGATTTCGTGGACCCCATAAGGAGCAAGCCGATTTTTACCTCAGGAGGCACAATGTAAACTTTCATAGCGAAAATGGCACTTTGGGAATAATAAGTAGTAACGGTAAGTGAATAGTCAGACAAGTATGAAATTCGATGGACCATCAACCGGACAAAGTTTTTAACTGCTGTCGCGTTACAACGACCATGAAAATGTAATTTCTTCTTCATATTAATGAACATTACTCCGAAATGGGGGATAAAATAGTTGAAAATGATGGGGAGTTGGTTAAGTACAAAGAAAATATAACGATAAAAATAGGTTTTTTTCGCATTTGAGATTCCACTATCGATTGACTTCGACTCTTAACTCCATTAACTATAAAATGAGCTCTCTTCTAGTCCTCGCATGCACGAGCATAATTTTTTATGTTAAAAAAGAAAGATTAAGTGACGTCATTAAATGAGGATTTATCGAGTGATTCAAGCTCGTATCGTTCAATAGACTTTCTTCTCTTCGATAAGAAGAGCATACTCGTGGAAAATGGAGGGAGTAAAGAGGTACGAAAATATTATGTTCTTGATAGCGTATATTCCCTGGAGCAGTTGATTCTCCCTCTCTCTCTCTCTCTCTCTCTCTCTCTCTCGTATGGAAAATTGTGGAATCTCTACGAAACTACCTGTCTTAACCATCCCGAATAGGAAATAGACAATGGGACAAAGGAAGACCGAAACGCATAGAGAAAATTGACACGAGATTCCATCCTCTGCTCCTGGAATCGAATTCTCTTCCATTTTCCAAATAAGATTTCACCTTCGAGCTCATTCGATTAAGGAATCGACCTTCTCGCATAGTTAAATTGTGAAAATGAGAAGCTGAGGAGAATACGCCAAAAGACTGGAAGCAACTTTTAATGAAACCTCAACATTGTTTAAGGCAGTTCCATCCATTCGTTCCTCTGGACGAATACTTCCATCAAATACCTCGAATTTTCAAAGTTCAAAGCAAATAACAAATTTTTTTTTTTTTTTAAATTCGTTCACGAGGTTTTTGAGAAAAATTTCGCATACAAAAACGATCAGACAATCGCCACTTTTACGTGGACAGTTGAAATCCCCCGTCGAGCAAGAAAAATCTGATTTCAATAAATTGATTAATTTGTTTTTTTTTCCTCAATATTCTGCAGTATTATTATGACGAACAATCATATTTGACCACAAAAAAAAAATTAATTGTTTATGAAAAATTTACCGAATTACATGATTGCACCAATGTTTTTTTTTCCACCTGGCCAATTTTTGGACCATATATAGAGATAGATATAGATATAAACGTATATAAAAAAAATTTCCCAGGCACTTTTAATGGAAAGTAGCTCCTGGTTCACAAGGCCGAAACGAACGTCGAGTGATTTAGCAGCCAAAAGTTTCAAGCCTCTCGCCTATTGGTGCTATGGTGATCAACATTAGAGGATTTGCAGTTCGTAATATTGCAAACCAAAACTTTGAGAAAAATGGAAGTTTAATAGACGACAAATATTGTTGCATAATATTGGCAAGGGGAAGAGGAAATGATGAAAGCTTTTGAGGGATTGGCAAGCTCGTAAATCGTCGACTGATACACTCTGAACTCGAATACCCCAAACAATAACTTTTCTCATTGTCGTTGGTCATCTGGTCTATTCCCTATTTTGTAATCAAGTTCGTGGAGATATATATTTGTATTTACGAGGAAGTGTCTTGAGACTCGGTGACCTGGCGTTGATCAGTGCCAAGCCAGGGTTAAGAGTTACGTCGGCGACAACAACACCAGAACATAAACCACGTGACGTTGTACTAATTAGCTCACGAGACTGTAACGTTAAGGTACGAGTTTATAAGGCTGAATAGTATTTATGTATCTATGCCATCAGCCTCTGGTGACTTTGGCACAAGTTTTCAACTGCTCTCTGCTCCGTGAGTGACACGAAGGTATAATAAAGAGAATGCGGAGAGATTCAAAAAGCGAGCAAGTCTGAGCGAGAGGCAAGAGAATTAACCACAATTCATACGAGTCCTAAATACTTTTGCGGTATTAAACCTGCGACCATTTTCATTCGAGCATTATTTTAATCTCGTCCCTTAACCCATGCTCCATTCGAAAACCACTTGTTAATATGAAATGTAATTCAGAAGTTAGTCCCCGCGTGTTATTTCTTGAATTTTCCCACATTTAAATAATCACCAAATTTAAATCCTCGTTTTCCAAATTTATCGATTTTCTTCGAAGGAGAAAAATCAGGAAAATGAAAAAAGATCGAGTACAAAATTGTACACAATATTTTAAAAAATTTGCAAAAATTAATGTGGTTTGACTATTTTTCAAAAATGCCTCATTTTCGTGAAATTTGAAAGATCGTAAAATTGAAACCATCTGACCGATATTCCCCAAATTCAATACCTACTTTCCTATTATTATACTCTATTCATGAATAACAAGTTATAAATAAATTTGCCTCATTTCAACAATTTGTATTTCGATAGCAATATCAATAAAATTCTCAGATAATGAAGAGAACGGGAGCCCTGTAGCTCAAACCGTTCTCGAGTTATGGTTTTTTGAATTTCTCAGTGCCATAACATACCCACCCGCACATTCGGACATTTTTTCTAGACACACTGAGAAAAGTATTTATTCAAATGTACCAGGATTTGTTAACCTCTAACAAACGTAAAGTCAAATACGGCGAAATAAATGATCAACAGTTAAGAAATAATTTATTCGAGCCTCTCGAATTTATTGTCTCAAATAAACGGTCGTTAATAATTAATAAATGAATCATTCAATCAAGCCTGACCTTGGCTGATAGTGAATGAATTTGATGACCATAAACATCTACTGAGTTGAGGGAAATGAAAGCGATCGAACAAATCATTCTCTTCAAGGAAATGCTATGCCTATGAAATATTTTTTGACCATTAACAAACTTTTTCTTTATTGTAAATAGACTTTCTTCAAACGTTCTCGCAGTGGATGCTTTTTCAATTTTGTGAGACATTTTGACCACGTTGATATTGAAATATAAAGAAAAATAATTTCACTGTCAGATAGCATCAAAGGAGGAAGCAAAATGAGGATAACGAAAAAAAAAAGAAAAAAAAAAAGTTGAATAAGGATACGAATATTTACAATTGAATAATTGTAATTGAATAAAATTAAAACGAATGAATCAATGCGATTTTCGGTCTGTTGAATATTTCATTCGAGCACAGCAGGACGAACAAGATTGGTGGCTCATTTTCTGGGATATATTCTTGGGACTATTCATCGAGTCGTGTCGAGTTGGGCGACGAGGTCGATTTTGCCGTAGCAACCCTCTTAAGAATTGATCCAAATACGATTGGAAAAAGAAAAAAAAAAAAAATTGGCACTCATAATATATCAGGAAAGATTTTACCATAGGAATCCCCATAAGTCTTGGCCCCTTTGACCATCGTTACCTGAGTGTCGTTTCTTCCTTCTTGTGTGTCGTTTCTTTTGCCTTCTGGAATGAGTATTTTCCTTTGGACTCGCGTGTTCGATTATTCACGAAGGCAATTTCCTATTTTACTTCCTTCGTGTATTACCGACATGTAGAGGGTGTCCCATTACCCATGCTTAGCCCCAAATACAGCTTCAGCATCGAATTCTAAAAGTGCAATTGCAAAATAAATTTTACCCGAGAGAAAGGTCCTGAAAAAAAATAAAAATAAAAATAAAAATACAGCAGCTTAAAATTTTCAGTTTGCCATTTTCTTTCTCCTTCGAAAATATTTATTTTCCATGTCTTGGAACTTTTTCTTCGTGTTCCTGGCCATTTCCCCTTGACAGGATTGTTCAACAAACGATCAGTAGGTTTTTCCTTCCCCTTAGTGCTCAGCTCTTCCCTTTAGTGTTTTTAACCTGCAGGAAAGTGGTGCCAGGTGCTGGCAAGAAGCAAGTGCATCTGTGTAGCTAGTGCTCAAATACAAACTCGTAACGTACGTGACCAATGATATAAACATCGAGTCCAGTTGGGGAATAACGTCACGTAATTCCTTTCAGCATCGACGCTATCGCTCGTACGTTTTTTTTTTTTTTTTTCGCAACTATTTTCAACGACCACTATGGGAAAACTAGCGAAAACGAATTGGACATAAATACCAGTGGATATGTCGCCATGGAAGAATCATACGTTTAAACTCTTTTTTCCCTATCCCTTGCCCCTTGCGACGCAAAAATTTATTGGCGCTCACATTTATTTATTTCACTGATAAAATTTAAAGACTCGAACGTCCTTCAGCATTTTTTCCATCACCAATTATTCGTAGAGTGTTGAATTTTGGAAAAAATAGCCTGAAGACGTTCGAATGTAAAAATGAAAACGATTTACCTGAATTTTGGCCTTGGCCATTTTTTCAAGGTCATCAAAAAAAGTATAAAAAGCAGAGGCAATAAAAATAATTTGAAAAAAACATTTGTAAGCCCTGAAAAAAAATGATGAGCTTGTTTAGGATCTTATCGACACACGTTGTGGGAGAAATTAATTTTTCTTTGCACCCCGGAGCTCGGAAATGGAGGAAGCGAAGAGAACCAAAGGAGGAGAGAGGCCAAAAGGTTGGACCATCGGGTCCGGAGGCTGGACACGTACCTATTTCCCATGGGGCAGAAAAGCAACCCTTACGCCGGGCTTCCTCCTTTTTCTTACTCTTCGATATTTCTCCTCACCCCTCTCCCTCTCTTTCTCTCTCTTCCCTTCTCAGCCTCCACTACAACAATATGGTTCTAATAAGATATCGAGGCTTTTCGACTCGCTTCTTCCTCTCAAGCTCCGCATTTAAGACTCGCAATAATAGGCCAGCGCTCGACTATTGTCCCATTCACGAGAGATTCAACATAATATTTGCCATTGAAGACCCGCGTCGTTCTATTATCCTTATTCCTTCGGAAATTGTGGCTCTTCCTTACCCTTCACCTTCTCCACCGTTAAGATTCCTAGCCTAGCTGGTTTCCCCATTCACGAAAATTCACAGATTGCATTTTACGCTTCTCGCCTTTTGCACCCTTTATCAGCAGGAGCCTCGAGTTTATCGTCATTTTTCCTCTGAATCTAGCCCATTAAATTTTATGCGGTAGCTTGGCAATCCAGTTGCCTTTCCAGTTGAGATTTTCTAAGATCGTTAAATTTTTTCCTCGTAAAATTATACTATAAAAAAAAAAAACACGGAAATTAGCCCATGAACGAGGAATCTCGACTGATTATCGAACGATATTTTTTTTATCCTCCCACGTGATTCCTCTCTTACCAGTTTTCCCCTTTTGTTTTTCTATATTTTTTGGGAACGAGCAAACCTTCAAAATCTGCTGCGACCTCGACAACTTGGTCAATAATCGAATGCCCAACGATTGCTTCCTCCTGAAGTGATAAACAAAAACAACAATTTTTCGCTCGTAATAAGAAAAAGAAAAAAAGCGTTGGAAAGAGGGGAGGAATAGAGAAGAGAAATAAGGAACGAGGAGTTGGACGAGAGGAGCTTTTTATTTCTTATTATCATTACAGTTTTCCTGGGCAAGTAAAAGTCCTGCAAGAACTATCGTCTTTGCCGCATTCGCCTGGTTCCTAATGGCTAAAAGTTAGGGTGAGAGGGTTGGGGGTTCAAATATCCATTCGAGCAAGTTCTTGACAAAAGCCTGCACGGATTAACTTGCCCACGCCCTTCCTTTTCTCTCTCGCAACCTTTAATTTCCTTCTCGCAGTCTTTTAACGATAAAAATAATATGAAAAAAGTTATGACACTTCGATGACTCGTTTGTCAGCTATTATTGTTTTTACGTTTTCAGACATTTTTCACTATTCCTCAGAAAACTCATTGCCATTGCTCCTCATATTCCCTCCTCCCTCGGTACTGCCATGCATTACTTGCAAAAGCTTTTTAACACCCTGCTCCATTCTCTTTCCTCCTTCCTGCTGCGCCCTCTTGTCTCTCCTCATTCTCATAAAATTTTCTTCCACTTTCTTGCTCGCACGAAATGGGAAAACTGTCGAGAAGAGACCGACGAGTGAGTTAACAGTGGCGAGTGGCAGGTCTCCTTGATAATTGCAGTAATTGAGACCAGTGGAAGCTGCGCAGTTATATTCTGCGTCGTCCAGTTCAAATCTTTCACAAGCTCGTGAGCCCTCCTTCTCGCTTTATTATTTTACCATCATTTTTCCATGACGATTATTGTCGATTTAAGGCTCTTTTATCTATGCTCCTATTATTTTTATCATTTCAACATTAATTCCTCAAGCGTGGACGCGCTTTGATATTCTCATGGAAAAACGGTTATAATATCGTTAATAATCATTTTAATTTCAACATTCTTCAGTTACAGCTCTTTGCATGAAGAGACCTGGCCTTTTTTGCGATTTAAACTCATTTGATAACGTTATTTTGGGTCGAGTCATTTTTGGAAAGATTTAATTAGTGTTGAATTTTTTTCGGGGGCTACTCTGCTGTGGGGCCTCCAAAAATGCACATGTCTCGATTTTTTTTAACAGCTGAATATTATTTCGGACGATCTTGAATTCAGAGTTCTTCGGTCAATTTGTAACAACTTTTTTTACCGCGAAGTTTGGCTCGCAAATGATTTCGTATGTAAAAAAAAATGAAAACAAACATTTAGACTTGACCCTAGAATCGTAACCTGGGGTCATAATGACCCCACTTGAAATCCCGCACCCTTCATCTCCGTTCACCCGTTTTGCGTATCGCTTTAGCGCATTTTCCATTGATTTTTCGACTTTGAACTAAATCGCCGAGCCTCACGAGGTCCTGAATTATACAACGAAAATAATGGAACCCAAATTGCAGCCTTTTCATTAAATTTTACGGGAGGTATGAATTTTTCAACATTCGACTCATTTATGAACACCGCGGTTACCAAAGCAGGTAAACAAAAAATAAGGTTACTGTTATTTGTAATAAAATAATAAAAACAATTAGTGTAAAATTGCTTGTTTCGTTTGTCTAGTTATTATTTCTCGCTGTTTCTCGGTGTCTCTCGCTCTTGCTCTCGCGCACAGTATTAAGGAGCTTTACGATTCTTGAGTAAAGTACGGGAAAGTTAGCCACGGGAATGCTTGTACGAAACTGCGAGGACAAGTCTCGTCCGGGAGTGTCTGGAGAGATGTATATCGTTGCTGGTCTCTTAGTCAGCGAGAGATATCCATCAGAGTCATGCAAACTCGTACACACTGACGTCGTGGCTCGCGTTGAATATTCAATGTCTCAAGGAAGCAACGACTTTACGCTGCTCCACAATATCGACTAGTAAGAAACTTAGTTAGATTGTTGGTACACAATTGCAGCCAAGAATTTATCACTAATTTGGTGTCTGGAAAATGCTCCGAACTTAATAATCATAGACTGCAGGTCAGGGCGGTTGGAATGTTCGTTTCTGCCTCCACAGTCCCAGTTGAAACTCCACCAATTATTGTATAAGTTAATTCAGGTTTTTTCACCGAGAGCGATAGGTACAGACGCGTCTGTTGAGTGGCTGCAGCGATCGGTCGAGCACCGGCTGGCGTATCAATCGTTGGGCGAAACGCAGTTTTCTCTGAGTTTCTGATGGTGTTAAGCAACTGAGAGTCAGTTGAAATAAAGCCGCCCGTATCGGTGAAGGTTTTTCGCAGTTTCCCTCTGCCCTCGGGGGGGGGGGGGGGACTCGGTAACTAAGGAACGTGGGGAACAGTGTAGCGGGGAAAGTGTTGGGAAGGGTTCGTAAAAACCTATAAAGTACGTACCCATGAGCAATGATGAAAAACGAAAAAATGATTTTTTTTCTCCATTTCCGTTATTTATTTCGAAATATTTTTTCATAATTCATCACCAATAATTTATCACGCGTTAGAGATACGATCACTGAGAGCCAATGATTTCTGTACAGCTTTTGCCGATTCGTCGACAATCTCGAAGCTCCTAAATCCCGAGCATTCATGAGAACGATTATTTATTATTAAGTGTGTACTTTTTTCCTCGTTGAAAGCACACGAGAGTCTGTCTGGAGCTTGAACAAATTATTATCTATAGAGATAAGGAAAAGTGTCGCACAAATCCGTTGGAAGATTTCCAAGTCTAGGGGTAATCTCGAAGGGCGCAAGTTTCGAGCAGACAGTGACTAGAGGGCGCGCTCGCCGAGTCTCGTAAACCACACGTCGATATTATATCCCTCAAGCTGATCGAATTTGTCCGCGCTCTGGGGAGAGCGGTTTAGTTCCATGAAACTTTCCTCCTTCTTCTCCTCCTCCTCCTCCTCCTCCCTCCTTTCTCTCTCTCTCCCTCTCTCTTTGTATGCAGCTGTATGGAGGATCGAGAGTCCTGACCAACCGATAATCAAGCCTGTCAGTGGAGCTATCTCGTTAGGATGAAACCTCATCTCAATGTTACATTTTTCTTTTCATCGCTGAATAACCTTTAAAACCCTCTTGGTCCATGGTTTTGCTTGTGTGGTGTCCTCGTTGCTTACTCATGCATTTTTACGGGCTTCGAGACGATGGAGTACGTCATGGACAAAGATTTATCGACCAAAGGACAACGCCATAAAGGACCTTATTTTTTTCATTTCCTTTTATCTCCAGGACATGGACGTTTCCATGTCCTTTGTGTGATCCTCCCTCTCGCATTCTCTTGGTCGGTACTTCCGGTTAATCATCAATTATACAAATCGCCCATTAGACCAAGTTCATGCGAGAAAGTAACGAATCTACTATCCCGTAGTCGCTGACCCGTGTCCTCTTATTTATCCTCCGCCTCCTCCGTTCTCAATGTTCCTCATGACCGATCGCTATCCGATATTGGGCCTCGTAAAATTTATGATGCAAATTTCCTCGGCCTTCGCTCGCCGCACCGACACGCCAACGAGAGCTTTCGACACGATATTGCTTCATTGTCCTTGATATTCTGTCTACGAGTTGGAGGTCATTGAAGGACACTCAAATTTACTGGTTTACCAATATTCTACGATTGGCTCACCATATTTTTTCTCAATCGCGTATGAAATTTTGTTTTTTAACCCTCAACACTCGGCCAACAACTCCAACGAGCTCTTTTTTTCATTATCGAGAAAACGTGCTTTTTCAGCTTTTCAGCTTTTATCACGAAACATCCAACAATTTCGATGTTAATTTTTGAAAAATCATCATTTTCAATTTAGACATGTTTTTCGATGTTCATATCTGCATTTTAATGTTTCTCCAATATTTTAAAATATAATTTTATTTCTGTAATTTTTTTTCGATAAATAAAATGCTGGGAAAACTCGAAAGAAAAATGAATTTGAAGAGTCTGAATGGAAAAATGAATTTAGTTTTGGTGAAAGTTTTCGAGTTGATATTTAGTCTGTGTCGTGAATATTACGATAATTGGAGCGTCAAATTTTCGGGGAGAGTCTCCGTCGTACAGTTCACTCGATGTGAAAAGCGTGTGCCTCCCTAATGAAGCTCTAATGTAAAGCGATGAGGTCACCTCTCGGTGGTCTCTCCGCCACTCGTGTTCTCGCGTATTATTCGCCATAGTTCTTGCTACCTTCTATCTACGATATAAATTATCAATCCCGATATATAGGGTGGGCCAACAAATTTTACGACTCGGAGGAAATATTTTTTTTTTCAAGCGGATATTGTGGTCTGACGATTCAATTTCCAGAGCCGATTATCCGAACACATTAATTCGTTGAATTTTTTTCAGCCAAAAATGCAGACAAAAAAAGTTAAAAATCAAAAAATGGCAACATTTTGGGTTTCGATAATCGATTCACCATATTTTCCCATTTTTTGTCATTCAGAAAACTAAACGCGACCATGATCTCCACTAGATTTGGAAAAGTTTCTCGGGAAAGCCTCCATCCAATGAATTTCGAGGTTGCCATATTTTTTCGACGCACCCTGTATATTGATATTTATGTAAAACTACGTTCATACGCAATATGTGCCAGCCCTGTGTGCATAAACGCACACAAGGCTAAATGGAAACTGCGGAAGCTCTCTCGTCGAGTCGCGAGGGGGATGAACGCACGTACGAAGAGCCGGGGAAAGAGAGAGAACCATTATGGCTATAGAGTTGGAAGAGAAGGTTGAGATCCGAGGTCGGGAATAATCTGAGTTTCCGCCATGAAATTGTAAGCGCAGATTAATGCTTCCGCTTATCCCACGAGCCGCAGGATAGAAGTGAGTCCCTCCCGCTCTCACACTCTCTATCGTTCCTCTATGTGTGTCGCTAACGGAATGCTAGAAAGAAAAGTAGACACGAGTATCTACCGGATGGACCGGAGTTGTGAAAGAGAAACGTAGATTCTGTAGGAGAAAGAAGAGACCGAGAAAAGATTTGCTTTCCGTCAATGCATATGTATAGGGTGTCGCAAAGATATTAACTTTACGGTATAGAAGTTAAAATTTCAATCAGACTCCGTTGATCGAGGATTTCTTGTCGGAGACATCGGAGGTGTGACAGTTTAGCGCATGTGCTTCCGAAACTATCAGAGATAGAGCAAAAATGTGTGAGACCGAATTTCTAGCCTACAAAATTTGCGACAAAAAAGCTCCATAAAATATTTCTCTATGCCTAATCGTTCAGTCTGGAGAGGAGCTCGAAAACTTGCTACTAAAGGGAATGACTGTCATCTATTTCGATTCAACCTCCAGGCTAAACAATCGAAGATGGAAGAAAATTGTAAAAACATTTTTCGCAGGAAATTTTATGCTCCTCAAGATTGGTCCTATACATTTTTAGCCTAGCTCCAACCATTTCGATGCTGTGCGCGTCTAACTTCTATCAAAGTTCATCAGATGAGAATCCGAAGAGAAAATAAAGTTGAAATTTAGCCTCGGACCACCCTAGCCCAGGACACCCTATATATCCTCCTTGTATACGCCCAACATGGCTGTACGAAATATTCGCTATTCAGGAATTTGGATATGCTAGTCACATAACCCAAATCCATTGCGAACCGAAGTATAGAATTACTCTTTCTGGCAGCGTCACTTTTGGTTCACCAGCACGAGCACCAGATGCTCCCATAAAATGAGCAATCACCCTTACTCTTATCTCACACACTGCTTCCTTTTCCTACGATCCTCTCTCCGGCTCTTTCGCTCTTTTTCTTCCTCAAGCCCACCACCTGAGCTACTCCCCGAGGAAGAATGCTCCTCATCATATATATATATACATGCATATATTTATATCAATTTCCGTCAACCATAAATTTCCCAGGATTTACGACAAAAAGTTTGATGCCTGACATTGACACATGTTCAAGCGTAGTGGGAATTATCCTGCTGGCTCTCACGAGCGATTCATGTCGAGTTCGTTTTTCAAGACATAAAGAACGACAAGGTGAGACACGAATTTACAAAACGTCGCTCAGCACCTTCACCAGTCTGACTCGAAATATTTTATTCGTTATTGCAATGAACTGAGAAGGTTTCAAATTTTCCGGGGCACTATAAGAAAATAACAAATCGAACATTTCCATTCGCATGCATACGGTATGAATTCGTTATGGCTTGAATTCTCGGGAGAGTGGACGAGCCTTCTCACCCAAATTTGTAGAGAGCTTGCTCGTTCCGCAGACTTCCCCCTGTTGCTCGTTTCCTGCTTTTTCTTTTCTTCCTTTTCCACTTCGTTTCCTGGAGCACCTGCATTAGGTGGATTCCGTACGCCGTAGAAAGGATGCTCCGGGGATGTTGGCTGCTTATTCTTCTCATTTTTTCTCTCCTCCGCAAGGAAGCACCCTCTCAGTGACCATTCTCGACCCTCGTGAATTTTACGCGTGGGACTTCGATCCTCCGATAAAAAAAAAAAACACCACAACATCTGCCTAGAAATGGCCAAATAAAAACAAATCAAGATAATGGACTCATTCTTTTATTAATAATTATCCGCGAGGTACTTTTTTGACTGGTTTTTTTATTTATTTTATTTTATTTTTTTATCCACCCAGGAAAAAGCCAGAATACATTTTTCCTTTAATTAATAATCGTTCAATCCCATTCGCTGAATTAAATTTTTTTTTTTATTGCATTTTTTTATGTTGGATTTATTTATTGGATTAATACTCCAAGTTTCGGTAATATAATTGACTATGAATTGGAATTCATTTTTTTAGCTGGAGGACTATTCATGGTCGCTCATTTGTTGCTAATTGCTTAAAACCTTGTAGCACTTGAATGGATCAATATTTCGGTACGTGAATCGAATGAACTTTCTCAATTGGATATTCGACGATAAAAATCTAGCAAGATTTCAATGAATCCATTAATTTTCCCTGATTATTGAGGCTCTTTATTAATCAAGCTATAAATAATTATTTCAAGTATTCTTGCGTTTAATATTCTCCAGAAAACATAAAGTTTCTTAAGCAGCTCCTTTTCCATACACAGTCTCGTCTCTGTCGCGAGTAAACTTTTTTATAAATTCTACTTTTTATTCTTGTTTCTTCTGAGAAGCATAGATATATATATTAAACTCAGTTAAACAGGGGCTCGATTACCCGGGGCAACTTTCAAACGCAATTTTCATTCTTTCCAGACTCTTTTACCTTGTTTCCTTCCTTTTCTAATTGTTTTATTTTTATCAGCTCTCGTATACGGGGTTCCTTAGTACGAAAGAGATTAGGGCGCCACCTTCTTTCGCAATTATACTGCGATTCTTCAAATGACAATGTACACTCGAAACTGTCATCGGCGATTAATCGACCATAACTATTTTTTATTCTCTCTTGCCTCCTTTTAATTGCCATGGAAAATATCCAATAGGAAAACGATTTCGTTCGTACGTGACAGAGAAATAATGGGAAATATTAATGAGGCATTTTTTAATCAAGCATCCTTGGAATCCGTGCTTTTAATTAATGATGCGGACGAGAACGTTCGTACGCCATTATCGATAAATTTTATAAACATTGCAATTTTCCAATCTCAATGAAAATCAATTTCCATCATGTTGCATGATGAAAATAGGTTTGCAGGGAAACCTCGTTCCATAAAATTGATCTGCACTCGTTTTTCGGGAATAATTTGTCGGACAAAGGTCGAACTGCATTTCTATGAAAAATGCATTTCATTGATAATGAAAAAAATTGCAGGTAAATTTAATTTGGATCTTTCGCAGCTCGAAACTTTGTGGGAGGTGGTTTTTATTTAGTGGAATATTAAAGTCTCGTCGCGTGAAAGCTTGGAGTTTGAATTAAAAGTCCCGACAGCTCGAAAAACGACGTGGTCCCTTTAAAAATAACATTTCACTGTTCCATGTACAGGACACCACGTGTAGAGTCGACGTCATTACGGATTTCGACATTTTTCAGAGATTTTTACTCCCAGGGCTCAACCAAAGCCAGGCCCCTCTTCGGTTCCGGGTCAATTTGACCCAAGCTGAAATCGATGACTTGCCGAATATATTTTCGAGCCATAAGAAGAAAAAAAAATTCAAAATTTTTATCATTTTTTGGATGTATTTGACACACGGGTCTTTTTGACCCATCGATCAAATTCATCTCTGGAGAAAACATACGGATTCGGGACTGTTTTATTCACACGAAATGCTCCATGCGATTCAATATAACTACAAAATTGCGATATAACACAAAGCGAGAATAAGGGAATGCAAAAAACTCATTAAGATATAGCAAAAAGATTAGGAGCCATCAGTAACCGAGCACAAGACCTATTAAAAACGTTATTTTTCCAGTGGCACTTTCCAGCGCTGAGATCTCTCGATGCAGGATTAAATCTCCGCCAGGTTCACAACGATATTGAATTACATCTTCTGGATGACCTTTTACAGAAATGTAAGAGTCACTTCTCGAGGAATCCAGGAATAAGGCACAGTAAAGTTAATGACATTTTTTTCCTGTAATCTCATAACGTTTGTAATTAAAATCATTTGAGTCAGAACGAGCCTTGGATGGATTCTCAGATTTTTTTATTTTTTATTTTGTGATACGAAACGTCGTTTTTAACAGCGAAGTCCAGATCTTCAATTTCACACGTTCGATATATTTGCTCATTGACTAAGAAGGACGAAAAAAAAAGTAAATTTTTGAATTTTTTGTTCTATCAAGAAATTTACTTTTCAATATTTTATAAAATTCAACAATACAGACTAGAGATTGCTGGTTCGGTCTTGGAGAAATATCAATTCGTCCTGTTCGTATTAATGTTAAAAAAATTACAGGACCAAAAATAAAACACGAATAGTTCTGGCACGACAATTTCTTTCCTACTCTTGAAAGAATCGAGGCCTTTTAATGCATTTTCTACTGAACAAAACCTTGAGTCACGATTCGGTGGACGCAAGAAATAAAACGAAAAAGAAAAAAAAAACAGTAACATCGAGTAACGAGAATTTCATCGTACGAGCCATTACGACAAACTGCAATCACGCGACCAGTACCCTCGAATTTTTATCATGGATTTTTTTATCATGAAATGTCCTGAGTGTGCAACTTCAATTTCCGTCGTTCCTCATTATTTCGATCCTTTTACGATTTATCGCTTAATGTCCATCATATAGAAACCAAAAAATGAAGTCACGGAAAAGGAAAATAAAAACATTAAAAATAAGTATTAAATATATTGAAAAAAAATTCATATTAAAAATAAATAAAGAAGCCAAGAAATCAAGTAATGAGAGTTGAAAGTATTAAAAATGAATATTAAGAAATTGAAAACAAATTATCATGAAAATGAATTTTAAAAAACCAAAAAAAAAACAAAGACATGAAAATAAAAAATGAAAATATTAAAAATAAATATGAACAATTTTTTTTTTTAATTATATAAAAAATAAATAAAAAGCCAAAGAATAAAGCAATGGCAATAGAAAATAGATTGACCAGTAATCAGGCCGGGGGATAAGGCCGTTCCGTACGTAAGAATATATTTTAAAAAAATTATATTAAAAATAAAGGAACAAGTCAAAGAACAAAGTAATGAAAAAGTACATGGAAATATTAAAAATCGAGGTCAAAAAATAAGGACCTACTTTCGTCCGAATGAACCATAATCTCTGGTGGTTTTAAAAAATAAGGTGGCGTCCGTTGCGAGGGCTGATTTTTGTTTAAGAATCGTCTACTTGACGTTTATTCGGGTAGGTTGGCATTTTCTCGTCATTTGAAGGTGTCTACATTCAACTGAATCAGCGGATCCAAGCTCGTACACGAGATTTATGTTGGAATTGCACTCGGAAGAGTTCGGAGCTGGTGCATTCGAGATGGAGAAAGAAAAGATGGGAAAGAGCGAGAGAGATAAAGTCTGTCAGAAAAGCTGCATTTCGCCAGTGCGATCATTCTCAAAGCTGAAGAAAGCATGAGGGAGAGAGACGGAGAGATGCAGAGAGTGAGAGAGAGAGAGAGAGAGAGAGAGAGGGGAAAAGCTCGGGAAGCTATACATAGCACCGGAGAAAATTACTTACCGGAATCCCGATGGGAGTAGACGAGAAATTTGTTCCCGAACGGTAAAAGCTCCAGACTTGCTCGCTGAGAAAAGCTCTCTCTCTCTCTCTCTCTCTCTCTCTCTCTCTCTCTCTCTCTCTCTCTCCCTCTCTCTTCTATGCAATGGTCCATTCTGTAACTCATTCTGGTAGAAATGAACCATTGCTGACGTAAATGTTCTGATCGGAGTCTATTCACTGAGGTCCAAAAACAAAATCTGTCAAATGATTTTAACCACGACGAATGAAAGATCGACTATTTTATTTCAACTTTTTGGGCGATCCTAGGACGAAAAAATGTTCTGGAGTGTAAAAATCATGAAACCATCGATAAGAGTTTCTTATTGACGCACGCAATGAGCATGTGGGATAAAAAAATATTCAAGCTTTGAATTTATTCCTGAAAGAAAAATGATTTTCGTTTTTTTTTCTGTTATTTTTCTGTTTCCCTAAATCGAAGATATTGAGTGGTTTTTTTTTGTTGGTTTATTCTTCGCCATGAGAATCTCGCGGATACGTATATAAATAATTCGTCGATGTATGCCGATGGGAACATTTATCTAAAGAATGGAGTAGAAAGAATAGAAGTTGAGGGAAATCGATTGTGGGAATTGGACGTAGCATCGGGCTGTCTATGGTCTCGGTCCATTCTGCTGTCTGTGCAAGTAAAAATAGTCCAGTAGGGAAACGAGATTTTTTCTCTTTCGTGCTGGAGCTCGTCCCAAGGTCCTATCCTATCTCGCTCCCTTTTCCTCTCTTCAACTTCACCATTGCCTCGAATTTACGATCATGGAGAGTAAACGAGAAAGAAAAAAACAAAAAAGCTTCGCTCGGATTATTTTATTCGTGGCTATAAAAAAGCGAGAAATCGTGGAAAGTGGGCTCTGGAAATTTTTCATTCCTTACTCTTCTTCCACTTTGATATACTCTTATCGAGAAACCAAAATGCTGGAACGAATTGAAGGCCTTGGAATTTTTTTTTCTTTTTCAAAACCAGAAAATTCCTTTCAGAGATTCCCCTCCCTTTCTTCTTTTCGTCGAGACAAAAGTTTGGGTCAAAGGACGACAGGGTAACATGGACCCAAAAAAAAAAATAAAAACCAAGCATCGAGGCTCCTTGTAAATTCTCTCCTACCGCGAACTTTCCGTTACCATTTATTTTTCTTGGCTCTCACGTTTTCCGTATGTTTTCAATTATATTATCCTAAAATTTCTGGCAGCTCTGGCTTTTTCCTCGTTCAGCTCCATGATGGTCCAAGGAATGTTGTCGCAATGGCCTAAGAGATTCAAAATTTTCGATAACACGAGCAAGATTTCCTGTTTTTGTCGGTCTCTTGGCACGATCCTGATTCCCCCCTCCCCTCTCCTTTCCTCTTTTTTTCTGCTCTTCGTCTCTCGCTTGGCAAACTCTTGCGATAACCGCTGTCTGTTTCCGGCAGCAGGAACATTAACCCCAAGAAGAAACCTGCTCTCGATTCCGAGCCCCCATAAGCGGTGGAAAAAGAGTGGGTAAGGGGAATATAAGGGTTGAAAGTTAGGAGTCGAAGGAAAGTGTCGTTCTTGCGATATTTTTCTACCGGAGATTCGATATCTCGCCTTCACAGACACGATAAAACCATCGAGAGATCCTCCCGAGAAGTTCGATTCTTTCGCACTGAGTGTCAACTTCGATAAGCACCATAGCCGCGTCTCCCATCTGACTTTTTCGCACTGCGGATTTCCCGGTGCACCTCCAGACAGACTAAAGCGAAAAAAAAACCAAAAAAAAAACGAGCTGTCCCGACTCCAATAAGATTTGTCCGGGAAGTCGAGCAATTAACGTGAAAATGATGGGAAAAGCCCATGGCGTCGTAATGGGGCTCGGGAATAAGAGGCTTCGCTTTCCTATAAGATTGTCGGTAAAATACCATTTGGCAGCCATTTTTATGGTTTTTTGATTTTTAATGGGGGAAAAAAACATTAATTCCATATTTTTATTCGAGCCAATTAATCGCTCTCAATTAACAACAAAACAAATAATTTTTTATTCGCATTTATCAATAAATTACTAAACAATTATTTGTCCAAATAAAATCCTGACGATTTTTTTGTATAAACTCGAAAATACAGTTGAGCCAGTTATGGAATAATTTTCGCCCATATGCACCCGCAAATATTTACTAATTCCTCTACAGAATTAACACAAAAGCCATCATTATGGGATTTTCGTTATGAGGGCCATGGGCAATTAACACTTTCATATTGTGAGCTGGTTCATTATTGTTGCGCCAGAGTCAACGTCCAACAATAAAATCTCCATGTAACGGATTAATTGATCGACAGTACGATACGGGCAGCCACACATCCTCTTTGTTTTTATTAAAACGGCAACAAGAAAAAAAATGGGATTTTCCAACATTTTGGTTTCCATCGATGGGAATTCGAGTGAAGGGAAATATTTTCTCATTTTTCTTTTCAGCATAAAACTAACGAGAGCATAATTTAGAATTTTATCGACGTAAATATGAAAAGTTTATAGTTGATGCCCTATTTTTTGGAGCCGACAAAAATCATGGTTACGAGTATACCGAGGAAAGAAAATAACAGTGAAATATACGAGCATCTATGCACGTGCATGAACTCGCGAGAGCGTGGTCCAGACCCTGGAGAATCGTCAGGAAGAAACTGGATGACATAGAAAAAAAAAGTCCGTTTTTCTTTCTTCCTTTTCGACTGAATAATTACACTCTTGCTATTTTACGCTTCCATGCTACCTGAGCTTAATTACCTTTTCATGATAATTACGAATTTGCTCGCGAGTTTTCAACGACGTTGGACCTCGAACTAAATTTTTTTTAGTCCTGAAATAAAAATCTTTTCCAATGATGAAAGTTATGAAGAAAATTTTTAAATGAATTTTGTTTTACAATAAATCGTTACCGAGACAGTAATTTTGTTCGTTTTTTTGTTTCTTAACTTTGCATGAAAAATACAAATTTGCTCGCTAGTTTTCAACAAAGTTGGCCCTTTGGAGTAATTTTTTTATTCTTGAAATAAAAATCATTTCCAATAATAAAAGTTATGAAGAAAAAAATTGAATTATTCAATTTTTGTTTTGCAATAAATTGCAATAAAATTTACTTCTGTACGAGCAAATGGAAATGATAAAATAAAATGGCGATGGAAAGAATATCACTGTGTTCGTACTATAATTACACGATGCCAGAGTTAAAAAGTTCTCAGTTCCCGAGACGATCGTTCCGATGAGAACGAGGCCAAGCGATCCTCTATCTTAGCGATCTAATGAAATTACTTTCGCAATTAGAAGCTCGGGGGCCTTTATCGATAGCCTCGGCCCACTATCCACCAGAATGAAATAAAGACGTGGAAAAGTAGAAAAAGTCCAAGTGCCATTAAGAGGGTGCATGGGGCGGTGTGTGGCGAATCGAAACTACACGACACAAAAAATATTTTTACGTGTGTTTTTCCGAGGATCAAGGATGTGTAGCTAAAAGAAAAAATTGTATTGAATTTGATGGGGGGTTTCCGAATTGCTAGAAAAATCGTCAAAAATCAAAATCAAATGCGAAGAGAATGAGTGGTGGCTCAAGCTCCTAGTCGAGATAGAAACCAAATGACATCTATTTCAGTAAAAATATTATTTTTCTGACCTCGTTTCGATCTAATAAGCTTCAAATTGATCGAAAATTCAAAAAGAAAAAATAACTCTTTTTTTTTGTGCATAAAAACGTATATTTTCCTTAAAGTGGGAATAAATCTCATTAAATCGACGAAACGGAGATGTACATAAGCCATAATTGTGTAGGAGGAGGTAGAAAAAAAGACAGGGATTGACAATAAATTTTCGTACTTGAGAATTTACGACGAGAAAACGAGATAACGTCAAGGGGAGTTTCAGGGTATTACAAGCAGACGTTTTATTTCTCAATGATCATCTCGTCCATGAATTTCTGGTAGTTTCGCGACGCTCGTAACGTCTTGGTTCATTTTTTAGTTTTATGTCTTTGGTGTAGAAATTTGAAGGCATTTGCATGAGAGTCTCGTATTTAAATGGAGTCCGTTGGTTCCTTAAGGGTGAAGAAATATGTAGATAAATAATTCGATCCTGAATTCGAAAGCCAGTGAAATGCAAATTTTCCAAATTAATTTCAAATCGAATAAAAGCTCGTGATTAAGGGGGACCGTGGGTTCATTATTAAGCAATGCGGCAATAAACTCTATTGACATTTTTTATGCGGCTTTTGTCACCCTCTTTTCAATCATTTTCTCGTTAAGATCGTTCATCATATTATCAAAAATATAAGGATGAAAAAAAAGCTAATATAATGCAACGAGGTCATATTCTTTGTTTACTCTTTTTATTTATATATCCAGTTTTCCTCAATGTCCTCAACAGTTTCTGTACATTAGGTGGTTGCTATATAACAATTTATGTCCAAGGTGAATGTGCTTAGGGAAAGAAACGTGAAGGCAACGATATATGCAAGACGTTCCGGGTCAGAAAGACCCTCAGTCTTTTTTCCATCTTTTTTTTTCATCTACACAAAATATATTTTTTTTTTCCAATGAAACTAGATTACGAAAGAAACAAAAGGCTCAACCATGTCGTGCGTCAATATCTGCAGTTTTTATGAAGCCCCGAGGTTGAGAAATAATTTTTTGATAATTTTCCAAAATTTTCGATTTTTTGAAATATTGAATGGAAATTGTGACTCGGAAAATGTTGGTGAATTTTTTGTCACTGTCACCGACTCATCCGTCCCACGTGGGATGCCCTGTACACAGATGCACTTGGATATGTATATAAAACACATTCGCGTTTCGAAACAAGGGAAATCTGCACACCCAACCAATAAATTTCCCATTTCGCCGGCGTAGCAATAAGCAGAAAACTCACCGCGAGAAAAAAGAAAGAAAGTGTTTGTATGTGTGTGTGAGAGAGAGAGGGGAAAATGCAAAACGGGCTTTTCCTTCGTTGCTTTGTCTACCGGAGCTTTTGTACCGGTGCAGTCTTCGACACGCTGTATTTCGAAATATTCGCACGCTTTTTGTTTCTATTATATATGTACGAGCAAGCACGTCTGATGGGGTTCGTTGGATGGAATAAATAAGATGGAAAGCGCTGGGAGAGGCAGGAACGCGTCAGAGAGAGGGAGAGCGAGAGAGCGGGGGAGAGGGAGAAAAAACTTTTCTCACTCGTTCACGAGGTACAAACAACAGAGAAATAAACATCGAGAAACTGGATCGATTTTTTTTTTAAATTCATTTCTATGTCGCCTATTACATTGCACACTCTGTCTTACTCTTGCTCTCTTTCTCATTTTCTCTTCCACCGTTTATGATAACGTCGAATTCTTTTCATTCGCGTCGCCTATATTGATTTATATGCCAATCGATCGGTGGATATTCTCTCTTCTCTATGCACCTCTCTTCAAACTCAATTTTTTCCTTCCCAACCCTTTCCTCTTCACTTTTTTTTCCTACGTTTTTTCCTCTCACGCATTCGGTACGAGACTGGAAAATAAAAAATCCCTTGCCTCGAAGCTACCTGCATAGCCCTGATTTTCACTGAGGATTCTATTTGCATCGGAGGTTTACGGTTTATATTGAAAACCTCCATGTGTATATTGCGCGATGTAAACTGAGAAGATTTACGTGATATCGATGTACTCTATTTACGAAACGTGACTACGCGCTCTCTACTATCGTTAAATTGAGCTACAAGATCGTACGAGTTGTTCCTTCCCCTTGCTCGCTCTCTGCTCTCGTCTTTTTACCTTCGCCGAGCAAGGCTTGTTTGCCAAACGACTGTACACTCTCGTAGATTAGGATTTGTTTCAAATATCGGATTCAAAAGATCATCCTCAAGCTTTTCATAGCGATTCCTTGTTTCCCCGGCCAGCTATTAAGGTTTTTCATGGTTAAAAACGGGTCGGCTTACGCTCCAATGATGTTACTCGATTTTTCAATTTTTTTCATTGATAATCCAAGGATTTGCCGGGACAGATTTGTATAGATCGTGTCCAATCCTTGATGGATCGATGTATTACGTAATTCTGAAGAGAAAAGTCCTCAGCTATTTTTTTCTCCGTTCCACCGTTGTTCGGATATCGATCAATTTGTTGGAGCTAATCCGGTTGCACGTGGGACGGAGTGGGGGGAGACCGGCTCCGCCCCTGCTCTCCGTCATTCGCGGCCGTCCGGCCCACGCGGATTGGTTCTCATTTATCAATTAATTTCTCAGGATCGGTACGTCGCACAGTAAAATTTTGAGGGACTTTTCTCTTCAGAATTTCGCGGTCTATACGCTCGTGACATTTTCAAACTGAATCAGACGCCACTGTGTTTTCGAACATATACTGCATTTCGTGAGCCGCTCCGATAACTCCCCAGATGTTATCGATTTTCTACCATTCATTTTCCGATCGTGATTCAGTAGAATCTGCCCCCTTAACTGGACAGCACAATCAGCCAGTTAAGCTGTTTCTGTCAAGCGCAAAGTCCATCCGCATAGAAACGGATAATCTCTGCTGTCTTGTCCGAAGAAACAGCACTGATTGACTTTCCTACCTAGTGTCTGACCATTCATTCGTTCTCTTGTGTAGCCCATGAGAAAAGGATCGTAAAGGAAGAGGTAAGGTTACCTACCACATTAAAGGGTCGTACGTGCCAGGATTTTTTCTTCAACTTCTCTACAGTCGAATCTTGTAGATCTACTCTGAACATGACAAATAAAAAATTTGTCCCCCATCAAAATTATCCCGAGAATTTTTTCGATTTCCAATCTTTCTGAATCGAATTTGAATTCGATAAATTTCCTTAAGGTCCTTGTATATATTTTTCGTATCCGACGTGACAGGCCAATATCGTTTTATTCCTTTCGAATAAACATTTTCCAAATTAATTTATAACGAAATTTATTCTCGAAAATTGAATTCCTTTTTTTTCCAAATACAGAATAAAAATTTCAACATCTTTTTGTTGTAAAGCCAACATTTTTTATTCTTTTTAATATTCGGAAATGCAGGCTTTGGGAGTGTCGACTGTTCGGAAGCATTTCCAACGGAACGATGAACAAGCATTGAAAGTTCCGAGTGTGCGCATTGAGCCGAGAATGGATGGAAAAAAAAAGCAAGAGTGCGATTGATAAAATTTTGCAGCACTCCACGTTTAATTTCCCAATAAAACCGAGCGAGACTGGAATCGAAAATAAAAATAAAACTAAATCTGAAAGCCGAGAAAGAAAAACAAAGTCGATATTTGAAAATTCTTTAACTTTGGTCCCAATTTTTTTTTGCAAATTCGAAACATTTTTATCGAAGCCTCATCCAATGAAATTCTTATCAAGGAATTTTGAGGGGGTGAATATTTTTTCACAAAATTGTCAACACGAAATAACGGGATGGCCATAAAATTGCGTCAGTTCTTGTGCACAATTTTGTCATATTCATTCCCAGTTTTTTTGTTCCATCTCTTTTATTTACAGCATCGTATGATCTCCGAGGATTTTTTTTTATTGCGAAGTAGATAGGAATCGTGGAATCTCGTTGGGAAGAAGAGAGAAGTATGAAAAGATTGTAACGACGTCGTTTCGGCGTCATAATTCATGCAACAGCTAAAGAACTGACAGCGCGAATTTCCTCTTTGTGAACGAACAAAAACTAGGACAGCAGATAGAGTCAGGAGAAAATGTGATGAGAGAATGAGATATGCGAATGAAAAAAAAAACAAAATAGATAAAAAAAAAAACAAAAACAAATAGCAAGTTTCATGCTCACCAGGAGAGTTTTCATCGGTAGTCAACGAGCTCCCTGTGACGAGCTGACAAGGATCCTTTTTTCGAGTGTCGAAAGGATAAGACTCGCAAGAGCTCAAGTTGACATGACAGTGTGGATGCAATCCCAAAGGGAATCTGCCAGCACATTTGCCTATGAGGGTTTTCGTGTCAAGCCAGGGATCCAGAACTTCGTGAGGAGAAAAAAAAATAGCGGTCGCCCAACCGAGTATTGTTTTCTTGCGGGGCTTCTTAATTTAGAGCCTCAATTTGTTCCGTTTCCAAGAAGTAACTAATTGTTAATTGATTATTAAGCTCTCTGAGAATTTATCGATTGCATTAAAAATAAAGAAAAATTTCTACTTTGTTGAGAGGAAAAATTGTTGTTTTTGGTACTGAGTAGCTTCGGAGGGATTAGAAAAGTGGAAGGGTAGAAAAAACAGGTTTGGAAGGGATCGATGTTGGCGACAATTCATAAAAGTGAGTCGAGCTTCATGGAGCTCATTAAAAGTGGGTCAAAGTGGCTTAAAGCTTAAGCGGTTGATGATCAATTTTGGGAATTTCGAAAAACGAGGTTTCCGGCAGATATTGGAATGTTTATGAGTATGTAATGTAACACGGAAGGTCTCGTATACAAAGGAGAAAGAAAGGCTCGGACGATTTCGCCTCAAAGTCGTATAATTTTTCGATTTTTCATCGCGACAAGCCTCTCAGTGTCGCACACTCGGAACCTTGAGAATCGAAGGGATTCACGAGGATTCGTGACGTTTTCGAAAGTTCACGAAAGGGCGAGAGGCTCGAGGGGGAAAGAGAAAACTATATGGGGCTGTATATATGCATGTGGATACTTCCCTAGCCAGCTTACCTCGAACCAGGCTACATTCCATATTTCCTTTCCTCACTCTTTATATCCTTCTCCATATCTTTCGCTACAAAAAGAATTTTATATTCCAGCGTTTTGCATTATCTCAGCGATGCTTTTCATACTCGTTAAGCGAAGGAATCAAGAAAAAGATTTTCCAAGTCATGCTAAAGAGTTTCCAAAGTTGTTTTTTGTTTTTTTTTTTTCCAGTCACAACTGCCGCATGTGTCGGAACTTTGCAGAGCATTGGGTCGACCCTCGGAGGCTTTAAACGAAACGAAAAAAAAAAAAAAAAAAAAAAAAAAAAAAGGGCAGCAGAGCGAAATTTATTGACGAAAAGCCTTTCGTTTGTTTGTTTAAACGAAAGGAGCAGCGTTGAATAAAAATGGCGGTGAATTTGTAGCGGGATCCGTCAAAGAGCTGGTACGATTTGACCTTACGACATCGTTATTCCAAGCTCGTACGAGGGGAATATCGAAGACGAAATAATCTGGATCTGTCAATCTTCTTGATACGGAGCCTGGGCATGAATTTTCTCGTTGTTGACGTGACAGAGCCGGGCAAGGAAAAAAAATGATGTTTGGCCGAGCGTTTGAGTCCTGCCATTTCTTGTGTTTCGGAGACGATGGTTTTTCCTGGATCGGGCCAATGTCTCAATATCTTTTTTTGGTTCCTTCAAAGCTCACGTTTCAAACGGTTGAATGACTGGGGCTTATTTTTTTCTCCCTTCCGTAAAAAGTTGTTTGAAAAGCACCGTGCGCTACTTCCGATCGGCCGCCCCATAGAAATCGGTCGAAAATGTAATTTGCATTTTGCCATTTCGGAATAAAATAGGCTCAAAAAGGACTAGACAATTTGGGCTTTTCAATAAAGTTTCCACACGTCCGGTGACTACACTGAAAATAAAATTTAGTCGAAAAACATGGTATTTTGATAATTTCAAAATATTCGTTATTTTGACAATACTTTTTATTTCTAACGACCGTGTCATCAAAATTTACGATTGGGATGACAAATATTTACGTTCGAAGAAACTTTCTTTAATAATTCGCGCTGCAATGACAAAATTTTTGTGATTTTTCAAAAAAAAAAACGTTTAGTCGAACGTATCGAACAAAATATCGATCTTTTCCAACAACATTTTTTTTTTAGTGTACGACGAACGATTGCCCGACGAATTAACGCGCAAAGGTGGTAGCAGAAAGCTTCCGCGAATATTTTTTCGTGAATAATTTTTAGTTAAGAAAGAATTGCATAGTTAAGAAGTTCTCAAGGTCACAAAGGTCATGAGGTACAAAGGTTGGCAAATCCAAAAGTGAAAAAGGATAATAACCTCAGGGGAGATTAAAACTTTGTAGTACGCTGTTGGGGTTAACAAAGGTCAAGGGTTAATGAAAGGTTAAAAGGTCAAAGGTTAACGGAAGCGCAATTACTAAAATTGAACTTTTCGACATAATTGACTGAAACAATTAATTTTTCTGTGAACCCCATCATCTCATGACCTTCAAGACCCTCCTGTATTCTGCAAGGGTAACTACCCCGTTCCATCGATGCCTGTGTCTCTGTGTGTGTTTCATTTATTCTTTTTTCAAACGGACATAATTAACGATGTATTTGTTCATGTTCGCTTGACCTTGGGAACGATTCGTGATCCAATACCCAAAACAAACGTGCATCAATGGAAAAATGGCGGTAAAGTTTGCACAGTAAAAAGCAAGGAAATTAAATCCATCAAGGGGGTGGATAAATGTGCAGAGATTTGCTCGCTGGTAGGTGCGTTCTCCACTAGCCCGTTAACCGAACCCTTATTGGCTTCCTCCCAACCCTCAATATACGTTTCACCCTTTCTATAGGGCCACTCGTACGCTAAATTGCAGGTACGTACGTAGAATTAGGCTAATTACGAGCCAGTGAGTGGCTCGAACGTTAGTGGCGGAAAAGGCCGATGAACCTGAGCTATTCGTGCCCTTTTTAAATCTCGCTGGATTCCGTCCTGGTGATTTGGAACTCTCTACAATTGGAGAAGCGTTAAATAAAAATCACTCCTTCAACGTCTCATTGCGTTTTTCATTTAGAATTACTTCCGCTGAACGTGAGCCTGAAGAACGGTGATTAGGCACGCAGGAGAAAGAGGCTCGACTCTTTCGAGGTGAAAGAAAATCCGAGCTTTGATACTCACCTTTTCGCGTTCGTCTTGCCGCGACACCGGAGATTAGCCACCCAGATTTGTCCTGGCGTCGAATATCGAAATTCCACCAAGAAGCTTCCCTCCTATCTTCTTGAATATACGATATTTTTTATGCTCACCTTCATGGAGACTCATCTTTCCTGGACTTTGGGCTCTGCAGATTTTTTTTTTAATTCCACTCCGGCTTGGACAAAGTGTGCTGTCGAGGTTAGGAATCGGCATATTATTTTCTCGGACTCCGGGTCGAAAGGAGGCTTCGGGAAATCCCCAGTAGGCAATTCCTCGGACCTTGGCAGTGTGTGGGTTCGTAATGCTTTCCTTATTATCCAAACGACGGGGTCAGATATATGGATGAAAATAAAAAATTCAATATTGGCCAAATAACCTCACAAATAACACTTCGGCGACGATCTCTCAAGTTGAACAGCAACGATTGAGGTCAGTACTTGATTGGGTGACCGCTCGGCCATTCATCGGCTAGCGTATCAATCGCTAAGCGGGAGACAGTTTCAACTGAGTTTCTGATAACGATGACCAACTGAAACTCCGTGAAAATATAGCCACTGTATCCGCCAAGCTTAGCCACAGTTTCCCTTGGCCCTCGTGCGAATGTGTGGACAACACTGCAGGGAGAGCTCAGGAACTCAGGAACTTGGAACAGTTGTGGAAGGGTATCGGAAAAAACCCGGAAGGAATAACGATGGTATTAACAAAAAAAATTAATATTCATTGTTCATTACCGTTTCCCCAAATAGGGCATACTTAATGAGACTGCCTGTTGATTACTTACGAAGGACATTAGCATTCTGGTTTTTTTTTTCGTAGGCACGAGCCCGTAGAAAATTTGCCAACCAATCGAACGGTTGGAGTCTGAAAATGGGAATTTACGGTCAAGCAGATAAAGCCTTCGAGGCGGATGTGATCAGACAATAAATTGTGTGCTTATTGGGATGAGGAATAAATGATTTTGGCGAGCCAGGAAATATATGTCCGTCATGGGAGTGTGTGATTTTAAAAATGCTTCAAATAATAAGGTCAATATCTCGGAGGGATAATTCGGTGATGAGGAAGAGGAAGATGTTGCGATGAAAGGCCGCGAAGCAACTCAGCCAATAAGCGAAGGGAGAATGAAGAGTACTGCCAAGGCCGATTATAATATCGTGTAGCCGAGCGCGGTTGGTATAATATAGTCGGGATCCGTATCGGAAGCGAGGCGAGAGAAAACTCGCTCGTGCAGCATCAAGCCCATGACTTTCCGCGAGGCTAGCAATATCCCGCAGCCTCCCAATCTCACTTTCTCCCCGGTGTGGTGCGGTGCTCCAATTTGGCTCTCTCCCCTTTCTCTCTCGGTCTGACCTTCGTCTCATTGCTCTCGAAGCATCCACCGCTTAAACCCGTCGACTCGTTCGATATCCTGTCTCCATATCTCGCGTACAGAACGCGTTCAGGGTCTCGAGTGATCTCTGGATCGGCGCCAACTGTCGCTGGAGCTTGTGTCGGCCCTTCTACTTGTTCGAGTCGCGACAAGAAGAGGGCTTGGTACGGACAACCGAAGGGAATACTACTCAACCCTACTCGTGGCTTGTCCTGACCAAGTATCATGAGAATCATAACGGGTAGCCAGTTGCTGCGGACGAGAATAAGCACTCTTGAATCATAGAACAGACGTCGCTGCTATTAGTGGATATTTGGCTCTCTCGGTTACCTCTACAATCTTCCCAAGACTCTCTGCTCCCTTCCATAACGTCTCTATCGCCCTCGTTCGCCTTTATCTCCTTAACGTTTGTCCTTGCCTCCCCCCCTCTTTGACTAGCCCGGGAACAACGTCATGTTCCATCGAGACCTCAATCCTTAGGACAAACACAACTGGCGAACCAAATTTAATCCAATGAACCATCGTAAGAGCCACGTGAAATCCAGTCCAACCTCCTCTCTCCCTCTAGCCTCTGGTCCTGAGTTTCATTTCGACCAACATCCGCGTGTACATGGGACTCCCAAAGTTTCCTCAAATCTGTGGGGGACGGTCAAACTGTTCCTGAATTGCGAAAAGAGAGGTTTTTATTAATTTTCCGGTTACAGTATTGTTTTCATGGAGGATAATCAACTTTGTGGTGAAGCAAAGAAACAGAGTAGAGGTTCGGCCTGGCAGCGGAACACTCGAAGAATCCAGTAGAAAAGCTTCGCAGTCCCAGAGTAAAGAGACAGATCCTGTGTGGGCGTGGCCACTATCGAGCTCTTCCAAAAAAAAAAAAAAATTGTCGAACGTGTGGCTGACGATTCTCTTTCCAGAAATAACGCATCGATATGGCAAACGAAAAGGCGTCAATCGTCGATGCTGGATCCAGAGGAAATTCTTCGTTGCCGTGGCCAGAGTTTCGCCAATCCCAATGAATTTATTGGGGCGTGGTTGGCTTCGAAGCTTCCCTGAGAGTTAGAGCAAGATGTGGCTGACCCGAAGGATCCACAAACGAAATTATTGGCTTGTGTAACCTCCACGAGCCACGCCCCACCATTCTCTAAAAAGATTCATTCCCCTTTCCTGGTTCGTGTTGAATCTTCACCACAGCATCAACGCAGCATCCCCTAACAAAATAGCTAAGGACTTTTATCCTCAAATTATGACCATCTACTTGGGCTCACAATGTCAGGCTCGACTTTTTGAACACCCGGTATATTAGGATTTCCGTATGGACCGTAGCGATGTCCCGTATTATCCAGTTTGGATTCGGAGTGTTGCCACCAACTGCACATGGAAGAACACGTTTCTCCGAAGCAACTACGTGTCGCACATTCTTGTCCTAAGCTCCTTCCAACGAATTACTCCAATTTCGTCTTATACCACATAGATCTCCTTACGGATCTTGACTTGCCGTTGCTTCACTGTCCCATTCTGTATATTTTCCACTTCGAAACTCGAGCCAGGGTTAGGCCGAGTTTTAAACGCATTCATTTTTTTAACTCGAGGCTATTGCTCTCTCGGATTATAATGAAGGAAAATCGTTTAAGGGTTTTTCCCCGCATTTTTGAGGAGGAAACTCAATTCCTGTGCAAAATGCATAATTCGCGAGCATCGAATTGTTCGACGAATAATCCAGCGATTAGGAACGCTGGAAAAATTGTAAATTTATTCATTATTATTATTATTTTTTTTTTTTTCATGCAAATGAAAAATTCATGTGGCATTGTTCTGTAATAAAATTCACGGCAATTTTTTATCGGATTCTTTTGTCATCGCTGCCCTTTCGGTATGCTGTGAACGCGGGACTTATTTTCTTTTTAAGGAGGCACAAAAACTGCTCGCAGCTTCAGTCATTAAGCGAAGCAATTAAAAAAAAGTAATTAGGATAATTAGACCGCTTGATTGCCGCAGTCTCTTCAAATCTTTATCTCCTTTTACTCATTTTTGCCAGACAAAAAAATCGGATTCCTCATTTCGCAGAATCGTACGCCCCTCAATTAATCTCTCATAATTATTTCATTGAATAATAAAAATCGATTGGTTTTCTCGTCGTTTATCGACTCGGGCTCGAAAAAGTGCAGCGTTGCGAGTTTGACAATGGGCGACTCTGGGAATAGTGCAAAACCCAAAGCTCGCTCAGCCCGTGGGATAACTTTCACGAGTAACGGGGAGACACGTATCCCTCGGGAAATTTCCTTCGAAAACGTGTTTCCTTCGTGCAAACTCGCCGAGGCTTGCCATATCGATTCCCAGCCAGTTTCTTTACCAAATCCTGATGCATATATACACCCACGAAACGAAACTTCCTGCACCTCCTACAGGAATGCAAAAATAAGACGCTCTTTTTACATTCGTGGTTAAAATTTGAACCCTGCTCCTTGCAATTTCACTCTCAAGAGCTGAATTTTCACTTTCACTTTTTGCCAATTGCCCAGAAACCAATATTTTGCGGGTTGCCTGCGTTCGTCTCCTCAGGAGCCTTTTTCGAAGACTTCCCTTAAATTCAGATCGAAAATAATGAAAATTATTGGAGCTGTAATTTAAAAAAACTGCATTTTGTGCATTTTTTTGAAATAAATTTCAAAAACATACATTTTTTCCAATTCTGAATAAATTTGAGAAACTTACATTTTTTTCAAAATAAATTTCAAACATAAGTGAGCCCAATTTTGAAAAAATCATATCTCCGGTAAAATGTAACGAAAATGATTCGACTTGGGCTCATTCTTTCCGTTTCTAGGGTGGTTTTTAGCCTCGGGTTCAAGGGTTAATTTCCGAGAGTTTGTGCTTCCAGCAGCAAGGAAATTGCGAGAAATCATCAAATTTTTGACGTTTACAATGTCGTTAGGGCTTAATACGAATTTGTGTTGGGAACCAATAGCCCTTAAAAGTTTTGTGACGCTAGATAGTGTGAGAATTTATGTACGATCGTTAAGATAAATGTAAATACATACAGAGTAATAAATTTGAGTATGTTAACAGGAAAGGGAGGTTGGCTGTTAGGGTTGGATGATTAATGACTCGTTGTCATCGATGTTTAGGGAGAATCCTCGTAGATATTTTGTACGGTGACGCTAAAAAAATTTCAAGGTTCCAGAGCAAGGAGAAAACGCTCGAGGAAGCACTTGGGGGCTCGTAGGTATTATAAATAATAAGATGCAGCACAGTACGTGCTTCTCCCTCAGTCTTTCTACTCCCTCTTTCCTCCCTCTCATTTGATTCTTCTGTTTATTTTCCTTATTCCCCTCTTCCTCCCAATTTTCCTCTCTCTTTCATTTAACTTTCGATTTATTTCTCTCCCTTCAGAAACGAACCCTTATTTTCCAGTCCTGATCGGTTTCGTTGGTTCTTTATCCTTCTCGGTTTACTGCACTTCCTTTTCACCCCTTATTTCGTCTTGTCGTTTCTCTTTATCTCACAGCCTCTTGTTTCCTCCCTTTGGTGCACTTTCCCTTCATCCTTCGTTTCATCTCGCCATCGTTCTCCTCGATACAACTCTCTCTCTCTCTCTCTCTCTCTCTCTCTCTCTCTCTCTCTCTCTCTTCTCTCTCTCTCTCTCTTTCTCTCTCTCGCTGCGTCCTCTTTCCCTCTTCCTCTTTACGGCGTTCACTAACGATGGAATTAAAGTGCCTTGCCAAGAGCGTGGCACCAGCTAGCTAGCGAGCGAACAGAGTGACAGGACGATGTGCTCTTCTGTCTATCTCTCATGAAAACGTGCCTGGCGCGTCACTGTACGAGCTAATTTTCTCGCTAATTAGTTTCAAGCGTTTGTAGGGTCGTGCGTCAACGTAAAGCTCGCCCTCTCCCCCTCCCTTCCTCTCTCTCTCTCTCTCTCTCTTTCTCCTTTCCCTCTGCCACCTCCATTAGCGTTTGCTCAATGCAATTGGACCTCCTCGAAAAGGTTTGCATAAAATAGTGCCTCGGCACCAATGTCATTCCAATTACTGAAACGTTGAGTCGATACTTTCGCCTATAAAAATTCAACAAAAAAAGCTTTCTTTCAAATGAGTCGTTTGCTGGGGCTTAATCAACATCTTTATCGACTGTGTATCAACCCCTTGTCGTTGTAGCAGCATTGGTTTTACTACTGAAAAGTATTTATTAAATCCGATCGAATGAGCCCTCAAAAAATGAATTTTCTTGAATTTCAGAGTCATCGTTAAGCAGGATTTTTCGCGACAGTTCCACTGGAAAGTTGCATAAAAGCTTTCTCGAATATTTTCAGGAGGAGAGCTGATAAAAATGGTGGAAAAAATGAGAAGCTACGATGTGGCTGTTGGGTACGACTGAGATCGATATTCCTTCGAATCGTCGTTTTTCTCATGGCATACTTTTCCCTCCCTCTCTTTTTATTTCGTCCCAAGTCCCCGATAGTGCTTCCGATTGTATAGCAATGGTCACACAGCCGAGTGTATATATATATATATACATATATATATATATTCCACTCCCTCTCTCCTCTTCGCTTGTAGAGTGGATACGAAGCACTCAAAGATTGCAGGTTGTTTTATTTTTTATTTTTTTTCGTGAGTCTGGGCTCTATGCGATAACTGAGACCTTGGGAAAGCTTCTGGAGCTTTTACCTCGTGCAAAATCTGTCGTCTTAAAAATGTTAACGAAAAAAATGGTCAGGGAAAAACGTGAAAAAGGAATCTTTTGCGAAAACTCGTGAGAAAATCATAATCGATGGACATAAAAATATTGACAGTTTCCGGTCGAGTCTTCTGACCTCATTTCTAGTCGTAAATCCACAATTTTGTGCACTTATTTTGTTTTTTGCCTTTTGGAACTTTGAACAACCGATTAATTAAGTCAGCCATATTAATTAGGTTAATTTTTATGGCCCTATTAGAATTTTGGTAGTTTGCCCATATTTCTCTACTATAAATAAGGTCAACCGGTGAAATATTATATGAGCCTTAATTGCCCTGGTAACCGGACCTAATGTCAGTCATCATTTTCAGTACAGAACACCAGCGTCTGCTAATTAAACATGTCGTTATGGTGTGACGTTATTGTTCATCAGGTTTTTATCTTCACGTGTTATCCTTGCCACGCTAAAAGATTACGATATACTTTTGCTTTCTCATAGAGAATGCTATGTGATGGTATTTTTTTTCCCCCAGATTTCAATGTCAACGTGCTCAAAATGTCCCAAAACATTGAAAAACTTTATTTCGACGAAATTCCCGCATGTGTTTCTGTATGTTACGGCAAAATGTACATTTCAAACGTTCATAACTCGAGAACGGGTCGACCTACAGGGCTCCCATTTTCCACAGATGTTAATCCATACAAGCCCTTTATTCTCTAACAATTTTGATGGAATTTCTAGAAAAATAGGGATTGTACGACATTTTGAAATTTTCAAAAAAAAGCGTGGCAACGCTCTATATTTCCGCAAACTTTTAGATTTATTGCTAAATTTTTTTATTCTTATAAATATCGTATCATGATAGGATGGTTGGTATTGGGAATATTGGTCGAACGGTTTAAATCATACGATCTTTTGGAAAATCGTCCAACTGCATTAATTTCTGCAAATTTTGTAAAATCTCGTGTACAAGTTGGACTTGCTCTTTAATCTCTAGAAACGTTGTCAAAACTATATAATTTGAATGCAAAATAGAAAAAAAGCTGCAAATGGAAATTTGCTAATTGTTTTTCATTTTTATCGAGGGACATCCAAGTAAAAATGAATTTACCATGGAAAAAAGGATCCGTGAAAATAGTATGCAGTTAGCTCGAGATTCTTTGGAATCTGAAAGGTGCATAGAAGCCCTCAAGGATCTCTGATCACCGTCATCGATCCTTGCAACGATTTCTACAGTTTGCAAAATTGTCGAGATTATCCGAGGTCGAGCTCTCATTACAAATGCTTTTCTTGTGTTTTATTCTTTTTTTTTTCAATTGTGAGGAGCGACCCCTTTTGAAAACGGTACGGTTAGTGAACACGAGTTTGTGACGATAAAAGCCTCGGCGAAAATTCAAAATAATTGGCTCCATCGCGTACGTCCTGGCCAATGTACAACACTCGCTTGTCCACCAATGTTTTAGAATGCCTAGCAGCTCTATTCGGAATACAAAATCGATGTAGCCACGCAGGACGCGTCAAGGTGTGGAACGGCTGAAAATATAGAAAAACAGAGAGAGAAAGAGAGAGAGAGAGAGAAGGATAGAAAAAAGGAAAAGGCAGAAGGGAGGGAGATAAAGATATGAAAGACGTTGAGGGCAATGGTTTTAAGCTTGGGATGGATTCCCATGAACATTCGTAAGCAAGGCACGAGCTTTTCGAATAAATCAAGACTCTCTCCTTCGCTAAGCTTTCCTCTGGCCAAGCTGCTCGGAAAGATGTAGCTGGAACCTCCGATAAGCTAGATTTTTGTGTCTGTGAAATAAACCAAATGAGAGGAGGTGAGAAAAGAAGTGCAAGCGAGCAAAAAATACAGTTGAAAAAAACATTTTTTCCACGAACCTCAAACTTCTCATACATTCTCAAAAAAAGTCTTTCTGTTGAATTTATCATTTTTTTTCAATGACGATTCAATGTTATTTGGAAAACTTGATCAACAGAACTTTTGTTCAAGTTTTGAACGTTTTTTCAATGAATTTGAATCTTTGAATTTTTTTTTGACTCATTCGAAAAACTCTGAGAAATACGTAGAAATAAAATTTTCGCAGATTTCGGTCCCATTCGAAAATAATGGACGTGAAAAGAGTAATCGTATTCACCTCATTGTCTTTGTCTGCTCCATAAAAGTACGATTTTACTATCTACTTAATGAAGCGATGTAGCGAAGAGTAACTTTCTCGTTTACCTTTTTTATGCCACGTCCTTCCAGCAGTCCTTCGATCACAAGAATACGCGACAGCCCCGGCCCATTCGTAGGTGGTGTGAGGGATAGAGAAGGCGAGGTTGATCAAAGAAAATCACAGACTCCTCGGTGCATCGCCTCCGGCAAGACAGCAGTAAATGAAAAAAGCTTAAGGTTACGTGAAACTTCATCGATGTCTCCGGCACACATTCACACTTAAAAACTTTAAGCAAAAAAAAAAGGTTCGGTCGACTTGCTGTACGGACGAAAAAATGTTTTAAATTATATTTCTTCAATTTTGAAATACAAATTGTTCGACCAACGATTCCGTGCCATTTGATATTCAGAGGTTAATCAAAAAAAATTCCCTCAAGGTAGAGCAATATAATAAATGATTATTATTAATGATAATTAATACAATTAATTAATTATTATTGAATTGATTATAATTTATTATTATTGCGATCTTCATGCTGTTCGGACGATTTAAATTTTAGTCGAGGAAGATTGAATCGTAAAAACCACATGTTGAGGGCTCGAATATTGGCCCTACTGAAATTTTTATAACGTCATAACTCATAATTTTCGTATAATAACCAAAATTTCGAAAAAAATTTCTTACCCATTTTTTCGAAAAACTGAATGAAGCTTCTTTGATGTTACATTAGAGAATATGCAAAGGATTAAGGACACTTATCGTTTATAAATCGAAATATTTAATATTGAACATTGGAACTTTTAACACTCGCTCTTATGAGAAAGTGCTGAAAATTATGATTTTTATAAATAAATATTTCGACTTCTACATGATGAAGCCTCGTAAAATTGCGCCGCCTATTCCACATTATTATTTTCTTTACGTGGTGAAAATCACAAGAAATTCCGTCGATAGCAAATTTAGCATACAACGTCGTTAATGATTATTTATTGTTAAAAATAGTCGATAATGTGGTGCAGCATTTTTGTGCTTTATCTCGAACGTTTTGTGCGGTGGTTTTTAAAAAAGAGAGACTCCTCTGTAATAATGAAGCCCGTCACCAGTCAAGCTTAAGCAATAATTGAACTACCCTTTATCGAAAAACTCACCCCATTGACAAATCATTCTTTCTTCTTGTCTCGTTTCAGGTGAATGGGTCGTGGAGCCTGCCGGGCTTTGTCTGTGACTTTTACATCGCGATGGACGTGACTTGCAGCACAAGCTCCATTTTTAATCTCGTCGCAATATCGATAGACAGGTGAGCGAAGCTTTTTTATGAGTTAATCACTTGAAGGGATTATAAAATCTTGTCAACAATTAACATTGATTTATAGCTTTTTTATTTCTCCGCATGTTTTTGCAGAATGTTAGCTTATTTGACAAAAAGCAACCCACGTCTGTTTTTTGGTAATTTATTTGGAATTAACCCCCATTCCGCAACCCCCATCCCCATTTTTCTATGTCTACAGATTAGTCTTTGTTTTTTTTCGTCGAATCGTGTGAATTTTCCAAATGAAACTACCCGTTTAAAAAAGTAGCCACGAGCCAATGAGCTACCGACGATTTAACTCTCGCTTCAACCGCCCCTATTTCCACCCCTTGCACCTTTTTCCGACTTTTCCACCGAGGACTTGTTTTTGGTTGTTCCATTTTGTTGAAATTCTTCCTCATTGACCTTTTTTGCTCGAAACATCGAAAAAAAAACCTACGAAACTTTTCACCCCTGCATTGTGAGGGTAGTTGCCGCAGATAGGGGTGGTTTTATCGGCGTCAAACGGACATCCAGGTCGAAAAAGAGAAAGATCGAGGAACAGAAAGAAAAAAAAAGGATGAGGGAATAAAAGAAAGAGGGAAATGAAGGTCTAGTCAATTTGGGGGAGTGGTGGGGCAGCAAGGGGGTCAAGTTGAATAAAAGGAGAGTTAAAAGAGTGGCGAGGCAGAGCAGAGTGTCCACCACTGATTTTTCGTCCTCCTCGAGGTTTACGTGCCGCGAATAAAGCTCGGGGCTGGAAATTCCCCCGGGAATAAAAAAAAAGAAAAGAAAAAAACACCAAGATAGTAAAAAAAAAAACCGTTCTATATATTTTCTTCGTTCTTGTTTATTTCCTTCTTCCAACCGACTCTTCTTTGCACACTTGTCATTCCTATATCACTCTTTACTGCTTTCCCGTAAATAAAATTTATGGAGCTTGTGGTGTACAGTGATAATGGCCCATGCCCTTATCAACCCTTTTCATTTTTTTCGCGCTCCTCTTATTTTATTACTTTTCCCACCTAATAAAAACGTCACAGCTCATGTTTCACGTAATTATTATAAATTAGAAATTATGAGCTCAATGAGTTATTCCACAATTAAACAATTTTGTTCCCAACCTTCTGACAATGATTTGTAAGGAAAAATTAATTGACTCATTGGCTCGTTAATCCATCGATTCATCTTCTAAATAATCTTTGATCCAGGAACAATAATTGTCGAATCAAGAGTCGCGACAGTGGCTCGACGCCAAGTTTAAAAGAAAAGCGTAGCGCGCGAGCCGGCCGGACTCTTATATACAGGAAAATCGGCATCTTATGACGTCACACAACTTTTGATTCGTTTTAACGAGAAAACGGGTCGATGGAAAAATTTAATATTAGATGTGAATTTTCTATGATTTTTTATCTTTGC
>JAPYYS010001024.1:0-29692 GCA_030522525.1 Campopleginae sp. 14b
ATCTCGAAGACCTCGACGACTAAGGGCGAATGATTCCTGTGATCCGACACAAAACCAGGGGGGGAAGTTCCATAATACTCCCCGAATAAAATCGTACATACCCTCTCATCTCCACTCCACACCGATCCACGAAGAACCAGAGCTTCATTATACACTTCGATCCGCATTGTGGGCCTGCGGATTATTTCTCCTTCTGTGGGAATTTCTCCGCATCGTCGACAGTATTTTGACTATTCCGTGGGTACGCGGGTCTACTGTTTACTAATTAAATAGCCGCTCGGTGCCTCGAAATTGTGCGTGTGCTCGATAAGCTTATGTGTTTTTTGGGACGAGCAAAACGAAGGGGAAACGAGTAATGGCGCTGTTGTCCAGAGTTTGCACGTGTATCGGCTTGCCGAAAGGATTTTCGCGTCATCAATCTCGAAAGCACGTTATTTTCTAGGAAAAATGTGGAAATTTATTTTGTCGAAATTTCCGAGCTCCTGAATTAATTTTACGAAAAATGCAATAACTTGACATTGATGAAAAATATAACTTTTGATACGTATTCAGCGTTTGTGGTCCGTGGGTAAGGGTGAAAAATTGCCCACTCCAACTTCAGGTCCGTAATGAGATCTACGCCATTTTGTTACGTTGAATTTTCATTGTTATACTCTCGTGTGCAACGCGCTTTTGCTACTCTCGCCATTTCCATTTGTCTGGGTCTCCACCGCGGCCACAACACGGGAAATAGGGTGTAACTTGTTAGGAAAGAGAACGTATATAGCCGCAATACCGCCCGAAACGCGAGAACGAACGTCACTTGCTGTAATTGGAAATTTCGTGATGATGGGCAATAAAGCACAGGTCGGCTTGCATGATAAGAATCCTTGTTAATTTGTACGAACGTTGCAACGGTATACGATGCACTTGCTAATTAGCGATGTTATTGTCGTATGTTCTTAGACGTCAATCATGCGTTTGAGCGATCTTTACATCGTGTCCATCAAATGTCACAGAATGGAAACAAGCTCCCTTGGCGAAACACGTTGTAACTGATAGTTCTGGAAACACATTTTCCGTTTTGTATTCTCCATCAAATGCTTGCACGAAAGAAGGTCATCTCTTGCAAATTCCGACGACAATTCCACGAGAGATAGAATTGACAGCGGATGAGCCGAAAGGCGAATGCCATCATCAGAAAAATAATCAAGCCCGAATCATCTTTCTAGCGAATTGTGTCTGTATAAGGGTCGACGCGTTCGCGCTTCAGTTTTCTCATGGTCCTTTGAATCCACATTACTCTTACCTACTCGGTCACACTTGACCAATTATAATATAAAATGGCTCAACTCCACGGAAGACCGAATTCTCAACGAAAGCCAATGTCAGTCTCTGTATATTTTCAATTATTTGATTCGCACAGTCGATTCCTAGTTCAAGGCCAATCGCTGTGTGCGTGGGTGTCAAAAATATTTATCTAGATCACAGTGACGACGTTCAGCTTCCTGGAGCATTGGAAATCGATATGTTTGTGGAGACGTAAATAGTTGAGGAAATGAATTATTCAATCGACACCTTAACATTTGAGGACTATTTATTATTATGAAATAAAAATTAGACTCGCTTGAAATTTGGTTTGGGTCGTCCACAACGAGGCTTTCCAATGTTTTCATCGCCGATCCTCAAATTTTACAAACTGGCCTGTACAATAGTTGACTCGGAAGCGTTCAGCAGCGGGTAATCAAGGAAATTAATTGCACCCTCGGCTTACGATGTTGAAGTTTGCATCATTGGAATGAAACGAAATTTTATCCTGGAGCAGATCTCAAGATTTTTATGAAATATTTGGTCAGGACAATAAATCGATATATTTCTTGAATCGAAAGACAAAATCGGTACAAAAATGGTAATGATTTAAAGAATGTAACGAACAGTTGACAGAAAAGCTTTATTTTTTCGTTGGGCCCTAGCGTTGCAAACTTCTGTGCCGTTTCGACTTTTGAAAGGGACTGTCGCGAGACTATTACCTCAAATGCAGCTTTTTTTTCTTTAAGGCCATAACTGGATGAGGAAGAGATATAGTTTCGATAATAAAAAAAAAAAAATAGGATCAAATATAGAGCACGTGTGGGTAAAGATGTCATGGACGTATGGCATTATTGCCCTCGACTGTGCTGTATAGTCTAGAATCGCGATATTGCACATGCAGCGATCCGATGCATTCGTCGTCTCCGTGTTTCTCCATTTCTGCCTTGCTCTTGCTCTCTCCTTCTCTCTCTCTCTAGCTTCTTTCCTACGAAGATTGATTGACGAGAAATAAATGAACTAAATCTAGACGAGCAAAAGGGCGTCGGGCAGTCATATTATTCGTCAAGAGAATTTGCCCCGAGGACTTTTTACAGAAAAGCTGTTTCCGAGGGTAAAGAAATTGTCAAGGGACAAGATGACAGAGAAGAATCGAAGTATGAGTAATGCTGTTAAAGCCTCATGCGCAAACAAGAATATTTAGCTGTGGGTCTCAACGCCACCACTTACATATGAGCTATAGTCGCGTAGAAAAGTTTGCCAATGTGACAGCACAGCTAACCATCATTAGAGGATATAACTTTTATCGTGTGCCCTCTCGTTGAAACGTTACGTTGTCGATGCAACATCGTCTTCGCGTCTTAAAATTACAATGCGGGTATAGGTCGCTGATGGCCTGAAAATAGCAAAGTAATGGCTCCTCTGAATGCAGATAAAAGGGGGGGGGGGATTAAAAAATGATGCTCGTGCTGTTTTTTGTCTTTGTCGTAAAATCGAAGGAGCGAAAGGATGAGATAAGAAGAACAAATAAGAGAAAATGCAATCGCACACAGAACAAAAAAAAATTAATTGAATTGGTAAAAAAATTACAGATAATTAAATTAGATAAGAATAATAGAATATTGTGAAATAAAAATGCTAATTAAATAATATAATAATATTCCATAATAGTAAACAGCATTTTTTTCTTGTAACTTGGGAGAATTCCAAATTTTTTAACTCCCGACTGCCCTCAGGGCAAAAATAACGAAAAACATAATTTAATTGAAGTTTTATCGATAAGGATCGATTTGATGCGGAAGCTCGATCAGGCCAGCGAGATATAAACGTTTCAATGAATAATACCACGAGACATGATCGAATGATGCAATTCGATTATGAAAAGCAACAATTTCTCGGAATTGTTAAATATCGAGAGTGGAAACAGGATGAAAATGGTGCGAGCGAGTGTTTGAATATCGAAGCACAACACACGTTATACGTGCGCGATCATCGATGCTGTTTTTATATCCTGTTTTCTCCGCGTACAGGTCGTTACACACACAAAAACATATAACACAGGCACGAGAGTCATAGCAATCTATAAATAAATATGTAAAAGGGATATCTCTTGAGAAGCACTGAACAATATTGAGCAATAATAGAGCTAAGTGGAAAAAAATATATATACTTCGTAATAATATCGTTTCATTTTGTGTCGGTGTATCGTTATCGTTTTTATTCAAGCCTTTCACGTTTTTTTTGCTCCTTTTCTTTTTCTTACTTAGTCTCTAATATCGCTCGAGCTTTCGTTTGCGAAAACACGCGAAGAAGTAACTAGCACGTCAACACTCGGATCTACCAAAGGAGAGTACAATTTCGTTCACCAAGTTTAAGCAAACTCAAATGTATAGTGGTAGCTCTGTGACCCGAGACCATACTCTCGGCTAATAATAGAACTATAGCCAAGAAGCAACCTGTGCTGCTGTATAATATATAGATCGATACGTGTATATATATATATATATATATATTGGATGAGTGTACACAGAAGAAAGCTGAGGCGCGCTGACAGATTAAGAAAATGTGCAAGTCGTCGTGAAGCAATTGAAGGCCACCTTTGTTTAATATCACGAATGTTGTTCAAATAATTTTCCCCTCGTACATTAACGAGTCACTGACCAATGGACGTCGTTCATTCCGGACGAGCTAATCGACGATGTGAAGAATTTTTTATTGTTCTGCGTAGAATATTTTGCTGATACGATCTTTTGGTATTAAATTCTCAATGAAGATCAGCCCATCTGGATATTCTTCATCAAAGAACCATTAGTCTACGAGCCTATGAATTTCATATAGGAATCAAGGATTATACTGTCACGAAAAGAACTCGTAAACAAAAAGGCAGAGCTCGCGTAACTTTTACGAGTTGTACGTAGTGTGATACGTTTTTTGTTTAACGCTGGACGCGTACTCGTCCATAAATATACTGTTGCTTAAGCTTCAACTCTTGTTTTATATGGCCGCCCTCGTGCTCGCGGCTTTAACTTTCTACTCTTATTGTAACTGCGATCGCAGCTCGACAAAATTCGGATCCTCGTGCGACCTGCCCGGAAGGGGGGCTGTGCTGTGAATTGTTCTCATCCCATCGATTACATCCTGCTCGTACTAAACTTTCCACTTTATCATTGTGTCGGAACATTACATCGCCGGATATGAAGAATTCGTAAGGGCCAATCGAGGAATAAAATCGAAATTTTTTCGTCTAATCCGCTGGGAAATGCGCCCAACGAATTAGACGAACCGCTAATCGCTGTCAATTGCATTTTCTGGTAAATAACGAACTATTGCGTTTCTCTCTTTCAGCCACCGAGACGAGAGACTCGCGTTACACTTCGTAAGTGATGGGAAGCGCAAAATCTACGATAACATCGCGATCTACATTGACATTTTGACAAAAGTAAAATTTTCGGATTATTTTTCAGGACAAGATGTGTGTGACGATTTTCAGTTGAGAAATTTGATAACCTCGTGAATCTAAATTAGAACATAATTGGATATTCCTGGACGAATTTGTCGCGATACAGGCGGTTTGCGTACGCGTGGGAGACTCTCGAACGAGGCACCCCCTTGGGTTTGGGCGGGGCAGCAGGTCAAGCGTGCTGTGAACAGAAAAAGTCGTCTCATTCGCTTTATCATACTACACCCCACTCGTAAGTATCGTACAAACTTCACATTGTGAATTATTACTCAGCGAATTACCTCGATGACTGAAAGAAACAAAGAGAGAAAAAATAATGTCTTGCGTTAACGAGGTGGAGCCTCATTTAGAAACGTTAAAAATAAAGGAGGGATGGATTTGCCACGAGCAGGCAATTTCTCTCAGCCCCTCGTCAATTGTTATGACGTGAAAATGAGTTTATCAAAGGAAACGAATAGAAAGCCACTATATTTTGGGATGAATGCGCGCAATAATGCAGCGTTTGTCTATGCGCGTTTGATGACTTTTTTTTTTGCTTCGAGGAGCGCAAAGATATTTGTATCCAGCAACGAGAATGAAATTTCATTGTCGAAGCTTTTGATGCAATATATTTGCAAACATGCGATAAAGCAGAGTCTTTTTTATGCACGAACGCAGCAGCGGCCATGAAGCATGAGTGATCCGCATTTTATTCTACATTTACCCAAATTTCTCTGACCCACAATTCTTTCGAAAAAAAAAAAGGCACGAGAAAGAAATTTATACGATCAAACTTATATAAGAGAAAAGCTCGCGGATTATATGTATTTCATGGCGGTGAATTGAAATTCCGCACTGCAAAGCCTCGCCCTGTCAAAACACACTGCTGGCACTCGAGGAATTCATTTACACACTCGGTTCACGCTTGTACTTTGCCAAACCTGGTACGCAGTCTTGAATATTATAAGCCCCACTTTGCGTGGAACGTTGGTAAAAACCGTGGATCGAAAAAGTCGGGAAAGGGTGAGAAGTATGGAGAAGAAAAAAAGGTTCATGGACAATGGGCCGCTGATTTTTTTTCGTACTCATGAATGTGCGAGTGTATATGCAAAAAAAAATTAAAGCCGAATGCAAAAAAAATCAGCCTGCATTCTATTAAATACGTTGGTACTCTCGCTCCGGGAATTATTATTGAATCCACATGCACCCTCTCACGCTCTGCCCCTTTAGCGAACTCGATGAATTTTATTAATTGAACATTTTCATCGCTTCGCATTGATTTTTTTACCTTTATGGGTTCGTTCGCTATTTAATTGGGACAATTTTTTCAATAAAAATATTGCGCATATATCGATGCACACAGTGACGAACACACGCGCTTGTTTTCCTTTGATATACATTTTATTTCATCCAACATCCATGTTGGAAGCCACGTTTCGCGAAAAGCAAATTATCGAAAGAAAAGAAAAAAAAAACGTTTCCAGGAATGACTGTGTCCGAATGTGTTTCTGTTCGCTCTTGTGTCTACGGGAGAAAACGAGAAATTTGGCTGTATATTTGAATACATATATGTGCTTTATCCTGCCCTGCAGCGATCAAGCTATCTCGCGATTGCTGACATTTCTGGAACGTTGAGAACGCCCCTGGTCTCTCGAATCTTTTCCTTTCCGCTATTTCATGCTCTCTCCCTTTCGCTGATTTCTCTCGGAGCCTCACGATTACGCGCACGATTTCCTCACTTTTTCTTCTCTCCTGAGAGAGTTCGAAAAACAGACAGATTCCGGAGAAATTATATGCGCTACTATGGGAAACGAATGAAACAGAGAAATAAAGCAGTTATTGGATTTTTTTATCATTCTAGTTTCGTATAAAATACGAAAAAACATTGGATGATGAATAACCTGAAAAGCTGTTCACTTGGCGCATAATAAAAACAAAACGTGACGAAAATAAAAACGAACGTGGGCCGAATAAAATCGGCGAAATAATCGAATGAGGAGAGCTAAGAGATAACGAGAGAAATGGAAAAAGAATTATGAGACGAGGCTTTTCATCAGCTTTGCATAATTTTTTCTTCCTCAAAGTAATAAAAGTAAAAAGAAATAACCAGTCGAAGTATCCTGTATTTTGTTGAAGCTTTCGCCAAGCGCCGAATATTTTGAGGAAAATTTCATTATTCGATATTCTCGCAGAGCCTCTTACCGAGTCCTGTACCGTTGGAGCTTCATTCTCGCATTCACCGAACAGATTTTATCCCCAAAAGGTAACAGGGCTTTAAGCCGCAGTCTGAAAGAACCAAGTAGAGAGCGTGTGCTCAAATTTCCTACTTTACGAGGACAAACTCATTGTCTCAAATCTTTTGTTCCACGAACAAAAAACTGTAGGAATTTCATGACACCGACCAGGGTTTCAGGTTAATTACTCGTCCCACAGCGGCCGAAAAAAAAAAAAAAAATGCTCCACTCAATCGAAAGAAATAGTTGATAAAGATCGGAAAGAATGTTCAAAATTATTTCCGATCCATCCCTAACATCTTCTCCTCTCATCGTTTCTCATTAGATCGTTCTGTGAATTCTCATAAATATACCGAAATAATAAAAATTCTATAAATAATTATAAGGGCAATCGACGCAAAGTTGCGTGACGAGAAGCTTTCCGTCAGTATAGTCCCGGAACTTTAGTTCCCATTTCAGTTAGTTTCGCCTTCAATTCCTTACGAGTCTCGCGTACCATCGTTAACGATGGATTAAGAATGCATCAACTAATTTCCATGTGACTGGGGATGCACTTGGCACAACACTGACTTTGTAAACCTATATCTATATATACAGAAATCTATCTGTACAGATAAGGATGTATATACAGTGAGGTTCAAAATAAATCGAGGAAAAAGATCTTTTTCGACTTCACCAAAAAGGTGATGGAATTGATTTCGCGCTCGCCCCGAACTCGTTGCATCGAAAGTTGCCATTTCTTTCGATCTTTGTTGCAATCGATAAACAAAACCGCCGGTTTATTTTGAACATGACTGTACGATCGTAGCACGAATTGAAATTCAGGGTTTCCTTACATACGAAAGGAGGATCGATAGTCGTTCAAGAATCTGAATAATTAACAACTGCGGGCTAACCTTCGAGGAAACACCAATTTGTAACAATTAATTAAAATACCATTTTACTTACTGCATGGAATTTCTTTTGATGAATTCCTCCCGAATTTCAGGTTGCAATAGAAAAAAAAAAAAAAAATGCATTTTTCTTCTTTTACCATGGATGATGGGGGACGCGAAATCCAATTATTTCTTTTGTACCGTGCGAAAACGATTTTCTGTTCGTGTTGCCGAACAAAAAAGAGACTGTCCTCGATGCTACGAATTTCCATTTTTATTGTCACAGTCTGTTCACGTTTTTTTTCGCTTGCTTTTTGTTTTACACCACAAAAATGCCGTCAAAGTTCGAATTACGATTTTTTCTTTTTTTTCTTCTAATTTTCCATCGAGTCTTTGAGCTTCCAGCAAATCCGTTGTCATGAATAATCATAGCTAGATATTCACAATTTTATATGGACGTGAGGATCAAACCTCACGGCGATTTTTCTTCTATCTTTGAAAAATACGAACGCACCGAGAGCTTAAGGATTTCCGCCGACCAGTATTACTAACTTTTTATAAATTTTCCTGTTGATCGCTCTGACGGGATATCCATACGTCCAATTGAGCAACGAACGAATGCTAAAAATAAGAAAAAATATTGAAACACGTCCGCGCAAAGGGAATTGATTGATAGAATGTCGGATTTACGTTGCAAATTTCAGCCTCTATACGGCAAACAATGTTCATGCCCTTTGAAACGTCACGCGTGATGCATATGCACGCAAAAAATTTCACGCTTCGTGCTGTACACGATAAAAATACAAACACATTTTCCTATCGTTTACTTAGAAGTGACAAGTTTACTAAAAAAAAATGATGAGAAAACGAAAATCGTTATCGTGAATTCTCGCTAACTAGATATTCGGCTGATTAATTAAAAATGAAAAATTGCTCAGTCACTATATTTATCCCATGGAGAACAAGCGTTTTCGATGCACGCGTCTAAAAAGAGTAAATCAAGGTAGAAAGACAATAACAGAGATGTGAGAATAAAATTTGCGTTGATTGAGCGCGCACAGGAGGCTTGAAAAAGTGGGTCGAAAGGCAACGGGGTTTGTGCTCTCGCGAGTGCTCCAAAAAAGCATTAGCATCACACCGAACGGGTTTGTTACCTGAAGAGTTTCTTTATAGCGCCGGTCCCTATATATCAAAAGCATCTGCTACGTGTATATCAGTTGAATGGATATCTTTGGGAATGTACGCTGTGACTCGCACTTCCGTGTAAGCTCCAACAAACTAGCCGGAGGTATTTTTCGAAGGAGCAAAGAAAAAGCACGAAAAACAGTTTTCTAGACGCGAAATACACGAAGAGCCGGAGCTCCGATAGAGAAAAATTGTAAGAGGCTGATCCTAAAAGCTCTCAGGATAAGAAAGTGTTGAGCAAAGTGGGAAAAAAACGACGAGGAGCTGTACTTGAGGATTGCGAATTTTGATCAGTGACGTATTAGAAAAATGGGACGGTGCGATTATAATTTGATATAACGGGATCGCCAAAAGATTCGGAGACGATTGCGGAGCGAGATTTTGTGACGTTGCATCCAAATGTAAGGCAGAAATAAGAAAATTTTCATAAAAGGGAAGAATGAGGATCGTGGGAAAGCCGCAGTGATACTTCCGGTTCCGCAAAACACCCTCTGAACCGATGACAATGAAAACTGTATAATCTACTTATCGTGATTGGGGCTCTCAAAGGAACGAGATTGAATTTTTTCCGTTCCAACGGGTGTGACGTAACTGGAATGGCACTTTAACAACTTTTTTTCACCCCTAATGCGCAATCCGACAGCTAAGCTCGTAGTAAGGAAAGGAAGGGATAAGGAGGAGAAAAGTGTAAAAAAAAGAAGAAGATATATTAGCTGACACATTAGTGTATTAGCGGAGTCAGTGGCCTCGTGTTCTTGCGCGTTTACCTCGTCGCCTGGACCGCTCGAATAGAGCGTCTAATGTTGGGAGAGTGAAAAAGAAGAGAGATAAAAAATAAGTACGAGGGTCCCCGAAGAGGGCGTTCGTTAGAGGCGTCAAAGTCGAAGATAAAGTGCCTCGTCATTTCTACCCTTTTTTCCTCCTCGAAATAAGGTAGTACCGGCTCCGATTCCCGTCATTCCTCCATCTCCTCTTTCTAGCCTTGTCCACCACTTCACTTCCGTATAATCAGGCCTTCGGAGGGTTGGATTAAATATTGACAAAGGCGAACAGAGTGCGCAGATTTTTTTCTCACGCTCAAACAAACGAATAAAAATAATTAACGAAAGATTGCCACAAGGAATGAGAAATATTAGGGAGCAGGTGTTCGTTAATGTGTGTAGAAATAAATCGAATAATATTGGAAGTGATAGGAGTCGAGTGAAAGAAATCCAAGTTAATCAATTTATTTTGTCGAACGCGCAATAAGCCAGAACGTGGAATTTCGAGTTCAGCTCCTAGAGAGCTTTACAAATTATCATTTAATGAGATTTTCTCGAGCGAAATGCCCGGCCATTCTGGATGAGAAAGCGAAGAGTTATTCGCTCCAAATATATATGGGCTTGTTCCTTCGTATGTGTCTACAGTAAATAAGAAATAAGCCACTCGGTGCTGCGATAAATGAGTAAAAAAAAAAAAAAAAAACGATGTTACCTTAAAACGAATGGGCTTTGGGGATCGTCGTACGAATAATAAATAAATAAAAAAACACGGAGAAGGAGAGGAAAAAGGAGACAAAATAACCCAAGCCTCTTCACCCTGGCATCTGATGCCTCGGTACCATAAATCCAATGCCATTTCCAGCCCCCGCAGTTACTTCGATATTGCAACCCTCCCGCGCCTTGCCTCTCAATTCCTTTCTTTCTCTGTTTCCTTCTTTTGCCCTCCCAGCGAGCGATACTCGTCCAAACGATCCAACGGTTTGCACGAGATACCCGCTAATCCCAGGCTCGCATCTGTTATCAAAGGGGTTTGAGGGAGGACCAAGACGTTTAACGAGCAACCGTCGGTGAATGATGACCATGCGACCTCGCTATATCTGTACACACATTGCCAGGATTACCAACGTTATTGCAACCTTTTCGCTTCCTCCTTATTTCGTTCATCCTTTATTTTCCTTTAATATCGCAAATGGATTGTTTTCATCATCCAAATTGGGGCGCTAGAGACGACTAATCGGGTGAAAAAAAAAAAAAAAAAAAAAAACACAGAAAACAAATTTTCACTTCGATGCATGCGAGTGTAAATCTTTACGTCCCAGATTATTCACTCGAGCATTCTCATTTTTTATTTTGCCTTTTAAATCTCGAAATATTTGCATTCGATTCGGGAGAAGAACAAACTCAGCAATCATTTTAAAAGTTTTCTTTTTCCATTTTATCCTCGAATTTCCTCGTCGGGGGAGACGATGCTAAATAAATGAAAATTTATGTCGTAAGATATTCGTTGGAAAGATATAGCACGAGCAGCAGCGACGAGAGTTTGGCAGATGCTATACGCTCAAGACCAAGAGGCTTCTACGGTTTATTTATTAAACTCGTGAGAGAACAGATACAGTTCCCCTTGCCGCTCGTACAAATTCGTCTGTACCCAGAGCATTCATCGTACTGCATAACCTAATATAACGTATATATATCTACATCGGAATATATTTCAGAGAACATTTCACCGGCTACTTAATAGTATTTGCAAATTTACTCAGCAGACTACAAAGTGCTGAATTTCCCTGCAAGGGGCTTTGATTTTTCGGCAGAATCGTACAAATCGTAATTTATATTGAAAAAAAAAAAGAAAAAGAAATAGCGATCTTTATTCTCTACATCCTGATAGAAATTTAATCCGAATTGTTCAACTAAATATTATGGACTGTAAACAATTTTTTCCGTATACAAATATTGGTAATCCCGTCGAATTCCATTTTGCGAATGGTCCTACGAGGAATAAATCAATGATTTGCGGTTCAATATCCATTAATCGGATCGATAGCCTCAAATATAAATAAGTAGCAATAAATTCTCGTACCGAACGTACCGTATATGGGAAAATATAGCTCGAACTTCCCCCGCGCATAAATGTTGAAATTTATTCCGATGAGTAACCGAGGGGAAAAAATCGGTAGGACGGGGCAAAAAATGTCTTGCTCACGCGATATGAACGCGATCACTCGCGACGTTCCTTATAGTTTTTGCTAATATTGTGGCCAATTTTCTACCCGGATCGCCAGAGTGCGGAGAACCCCTGAATAACATAAAAAGTTGCGAAACTTTTCCTCACATTTTTCTTTCGATGATACATTTAGCGCTGTATACTGAATTTCTGAGCGTGACGTAATTGCATGTAATTTTGTAATGCCATACGCAAGAGATCGTGTGTACGAGTCAAAGTAATCAGTGAAGCGTGGATAACAAGATGGAGAGAGGGAGAGAGAGTTTAAACGGCGTTAATCCGCTAGTATAGATATTTCTTCGTGTTTGTTATTTCCGGGTCTATCTTTGAAGATGTGAATATGTATTTTGTACAGATTTATTTAGTGTAAACAAAACGAATGAGTGAAAAGGGGCTAGGCAACAGCTTCAATGATTTATCTTGCCGGTGCAGGACTTTGGGGAAACACGGGTGATTTAACAGTCCGCGCAGTATAGTTATACGGTGGTGGATTGGCGAATAACCGTCGAGAGCTATGCGGAAAGTAAGATATAGTACCATCGGGTAGGATGCCCATATCGCATGCGTGCATATATATGGATGAGTACACAAATATGATTATACACACCTCAGCCAAAAGCAGAGAACAGGGGGCCATGATGAAGAGACCGGACTTGTCTCTCCTGAACGGTATACAACTCCCTGCACATGGTTGCTCCTTCCGGAATTCTGGGCTACGTTAATTAAATGTTGGACTACCAATGCCGTTTTGTATTAGTCTGGGCTGATGTCTATATAACTCTGCCCTTTGTAGTCGGCCTGAGAGACTGGACATTATTGAGTGTGGGATGAATGACCAGAATCGTCAAAGTCGATAGATCGTCTTTCCAATCATTCGGGATCGATGCGATCTTGATTTAATGGATTATTACGAGACGCTAATTAGGAGGCTCGCGTTTCTTTATCATTATCGTATCGATTGGATAAAATAAAAAGGTTCATGCGGAAATTATAAAGGTCTGAGAGGTAAATTAGCGCCGTCATTACAATCATAAAAAGTGTAAGAAGAGACGCTTGCATGCGGTGCTTTATTTGCACATTCCTGGGGGCTCGTAAGCTCATAAAGTGCATTTAACTGCAGTCTACGATGAAATCCCATTGTAAATACTGTACACGTAGCCCCGTGAGTAGAATAAAAGTAAATAAGGGGGAAGGACATAGCAAAGAAGACGAAGAAGAAGAAGAAGAAGATTATACGATGGACAACATCTTAGAGGAAAATGAATAAAAAGAAGGAAAAGTAACGTATAGGGAGAGTTCATGGCGCGCTTGGGGAAAAAGAACTGTAATAAAATGTTTGCCCTGCTGTGAGCCACCGAATAAGCTCGTTTTTTCCTCTCTCTTTTTATTGCTATCGAATTTTCGTCTCGATCTACTATTCCAAAATCTCAGCGGATTGATCACGGGCCTCCGACGTTCTTCTTTGAGACTTTCCTCAATGGCTTCGAAGGGAAATCCCAGATCTTTATTGATACAAACGCGGGTGGTCTGGACATTGTCAACGTTGGTCACGCGTCGCGGTGAGCCAAGTAGATCACAGTCCCCCAGCGCAATCACCTCGATAATACCAAACGAATCGCTCCCCGGTATCGCAAGGAATCCGATGAATTATCACGGATCAACGCTTCAATGCTTCTTCGAGGAAACGTTACCAAAGTTTCCCGATAGCTTTGACGTTTCGTCGTTTATAATGGAACACCGGGACTCGATCTCGTTTATTTTGACACTTTATCTCGTCACATGTGCCTGCACTTTGGACACCAGCAGGCTCTGATATCGCCAAGCAATTTGTGTCACCTGACCAAACGCATTGACCACGCGTTCACTCTTCTTCTCTCTACAATTCGAAATTCTCTATAGTTTTTGTTTTCTTGACCAGTTTTGTGCATATATAAACGGACGTAACTCTGGCGAATTAGTTTGCCAAAAGTTAAAACAGAACGTGCATGCGTCTCCATAATAAGCTTATCGCTCCGTGTCACGTTCTTCGGCATCAAAGAGCTCGAACGACGTAGCGAGAAGTAATTGAACACGTTGAAACCATTTGGAAGGTGTTATCGTTGCGCGTGTCACGAGAAACGACAACATAATTCAAAGTGAATAGATAATGGGTTCACTGAAATGTGACAAAAAATGAGGATTCATCTTTCGGTATAATTAGTATAATTAATAATTATCTTGAAAGTTCATTATTTCGTGAATTTATCGTCAGCACGTCGGGATCGATATGACTGTTGCTGTTAGAGCCTCGAGGCCCGCGTTCGGTCATACATGTGTATATTCATCCGTATGGCTACGGCACGCATACGTCGGTCACCCTCAGCAATATGCCTTCGGCAGTCGGCTGGTGGTTAAACATTTCCCAAGCTCTCTTGCAAGCTCTCTCCCGATAGACATGTCTCCTTTCTCACTATATCGCTACATCCAAGCGCGTTCAATGCATTCTACAAACGCTACGTGCTCTTCGCTTTATTTATGCCCAGCAGTCATTAAACGCACGCTCCGTATTCGCGTTTGTTTGTCATCGCAGCACCGCATCGACCCCGTCCGAACTCAATATAATAACAATTTTTCCCTCGCTGTTTCATACGAGAACGATATTTCCATGCAAACTATAGACCAAGACATACCGCGTGCCGTTAAAGTGCGAGTTATGTGTTATGACGGAAAAGAAGAAAGATTCTGGAACCCAAGAGCCATTTTTTTCTGCTTTCGAAGCCACGATCGCTTCGCTCACGCTCCGATGAGTTTAATGCGTCTTTTTTTCCTTCCAGATTCCGAGTATTTCTATAACTTATTCCGTCTTATCTCGTTTCTATAGAGAATTAAACGAGTCAAGTTAAGTTTATTTGCGAGCCTAGCGAGCACTGAACAAGTCATTCCAGTTAACTCAATATTTGCTGTCTCGATTTTCATCCAACTTGCCTCGACGAGGTCTCTTGACATTTTCACCAACACGAATAATGCGTATACCTGTCTGAATGGATCGTACAAATTTCCCAAGATTCGAGCAATAATTTCAACGGCTCCAGCATCCATTCGCACGGGAATTTGTTTTAAGTGGAACATTTATTTTATTGCACCGACAAGCAGTCAGAGGTTGATTAAGACATTGGTCTGTATGATTCGAAATCTTAGCTCCGCAGTGGCGTTAAGATCGCGAGCTTAAAAAACGTTTTTTTTCCCTTCCTTATTTTCTTTTTATTTTTGTGAACTGAGTTCACTCCGTAATTTACACATAAATACTCGAGCTAGTTTCTTAGTCTGTGCTTTTCCAGACGTAAACTCCGAGCTGCGAGAATATACTTTTTCTTTCTTTATTTCTATCTACTTTCTGGCAGTAGCTTTAAACTCGTTCACCTCCTGCGTATGTTCGTATCTTTCGCTACCTTCCGCGACCACGCCGAGAGTCTCGTTCCACATCTTCCCGCGGAGCCGGAAATGCATAAGGAAAACAGCAGCAGCAGCAGCATAGCAGCTATCTCTCTGCCTACGAGACTTTACCTCTTGCACTTTAAACCGAGATTTAAATAAAGAATTGTTCACCGGTGTGCGCACCCAAAGTTTTCATCTAAGAGCCCGAAGGTGTAGGGATCATGCCAGAAATTTCGGAACGGCCTACGCACCCTGTGGAATGTTCCAACTTTTCATTAACTATATAGGGAACAAAACTAGAGAACAATGCGAAGAATAAAAACGTTAATGACTACAGATGAAAAAAAACAAAACATGACGTGGCAGCAGCTTTCGGTGCACTTGGCAGCGTTTTTCTCAACCGAATATCAGGAGAGCCATCTACATGCTGGCCCTTTGCACATTTCACATATATATATATATATATATATGTCTAATTCATTCACCCTTTACCTCGTGGCTCGTTCCACGTGCCTGCTTCTCAACGGAGCACCACGCAAATCTAATTTTATGGCGCTCCAGAGAATCCCCTTTTCCCTCTTCCCCTCTCTCTCTCTCTCTCGCCCTCTCACTCTCTGCTTCGCTTTCACATGTGCCCATAAATGTATGTGTATACATTATTGAATATGCGCGAATGTGCGGCGTTCTATGTTTGTCGAACTAACGAGAATTTGCATTCTGCATACGATGATGAATGCGTAGATACATATGTCGAGCCAAAAACGCTTGTGATAAGAGCGCATCGTCCTCATTTTTATTGTTTTTTTTTTCTACTCTCCCATAATACTCGTTTTTATTGACATGGCAATTATTTTTTCTTTCTACCATTACCATCCGGTGTTCGTCCATGTTTGCATATTGCATGTTATTTCCTTTTATACTTTCGGCTTATAAAAAACTTGAAGGCATTTAGCGGCGGCGTGGTACGCTCTTTCGCTTTGAAGGAATTTTATCATGAGCGCACATGTTTATGCATTTTGTTTATATCAATTTGCTCGGTACTTCTTTCGCAGCTTCCGTCAAATATGAAAATAGTGAACGATGGAGTTTAACCGAAATTATTCGAGAAAGGTTCGGTCGTAAAACGTTGCAAATATTTCGTATGATCGACGAGTTTCGCGCTGCGTCACTTATGGAAAAATAAAGAGCGACGTTTTTGACAAAGTATTTTTTTAATTTGCATCAAACGACGATAGTCCAAGACTCGAATATTCGTCGCGGTGATCGAACAAACTGTATTCGTTTGAATAAATGTCACGTCGATTGGAAAAAACAAATGAGAGAAAATGAAAACGCGATACGGAAGCATCTGCCGGATTTAATGTGTGTCTCGTCTCGTGTCTGGATTGTAGGAAATGGCGACGTTACGGGGCTAATTGAGAGAGGTGGAAGAGCGGAGGAGCGCTCGCGCAATTGCTCGTTGAAGCTGATCCGAGATGATGAACTCGAATGGAAATGCTGGCTCCGAGGACGTTGGAAACAACGGGGAATACGGTAGCAGCGAGGAAACTGCTGCGTTGCTTACTCGCGGACCACCGCCCCCAGTTGTGGTCGGAAGTGCGACGAGCGTGCCCCAGGGTAAGCCTGTTTTAACGCGTCAAGATCGTGCAACGTTTCTCGTTGCCTCGCCACAGTTATCGGTCTCGGGACTCGGTGGATCCGAGGAAAGTGCGACCAATGAAGACACCTCGACCAGATCGGTCCCTGACATCGAGTTACATTGTCGGCTCGATGGAAACGAGCCACAACAAGTATTGGTCCAACAGCATTCCCACGTTTCACCCGTTAATCCAACAGCCTCGACCATTTACGGAGCTCAACGCATGCGACAACTATCAACAGCCGGCGCACATCCGTACAATCGTTGCCGCTGCGATCGACGAGAATCACTCGCACCTTCATCAGCACTACATTTGGCTCGCAGCATATCAAGGTAATTCTCACTTTCATCAATCGCCCTCAATATCGTCCATGCAAAACTCTCATTCTCCCTCGAAACACGTACACGAAAACACATGCAACGATAAACACTGGACCCGGTCGTTTATTTTTCAACTCATGCATCATCGACGTTTCCTAGCAACAACAAAAATAGTTTCAATCTTGAAGAATCAACCTTTCACATCATTCACAATGATTTTTTTTGACTATTGCTCAAGTTTCGCGCTCGAGATGCTACGAATTGCCAGAAAAACCTAAAATTCGCTGTGCGTTCCTCGACAGAGATAATTCTCGGTTAATTAGTGATACTTTTGCCATGGCGACCGCACCGGGACAAAGTCCAAAGTTGTGAGAGCAGGTAACGCGAGCCCCGTAAAAGCCATGCGTGACCCAACTTATTTTCTATGGTTATCCCAAGAGGTTTACGACCTTATGGCCTGCTGTCGTGACTTTGGAACTCTACTATCCGAGCCTCAAATCGAACGAACCCTCCAACTTCTTCAACCTTCCAGTTTCTTCCGGACGGATAACTTTTAATTCGACATTTAGGAGAAAAGAGTTTCCTCCGACCGGAAAGAGATTCGGACGGGAGTTGATTCGTCCATTAGATTCCTGGCTTTTGCTCCGAAGCTGAATTACTTATACAGGTCGATCTTAAGGTCGGCAAACTCGGGGAGGATGATGGACAGGTATTAGGATTATTGGATTTTGCGATATCCGAGTCAAGGAACGGAGTTTCGGGATTGTCTGTCAGTGTGTGAATGTTTCATGACTCTAAGAAGATCCGGCTAATTCGGTAGGGATTGGATTCGATCGCAAAAGTTGCGAGATTGATGTTGATGAAGCGGCTGAGGTTTGTGAGAAGCGTCAGAAACTTGAGTGTTTTGACAATTGCATTCATAAACGCGAAACCTTGACCAAACAGCGTGGATACTTGAGGAGGAGAGGTTGGTGGCTGTGCTCTAGACCTCCAACGCAGGGCAAGAGGGTCAGAGAGTTTGTGAATCATCAGGCTCTCGGCAACGAAATTGGAACGCCAACGCAGCCTCGAGAGTTTACACTTGTAAAACTCACTTCAGCCTCCGACAAGGTCTAGTCTCACGTTTCTTTTCACTAGCAGTCGAGTTTGTCAGAAAATTAAAAAAAAATTCGCGAGCGGTCACATTGTCTTCGTGACTTTGAATTTTTTAAGATTCACCTCTGGCTCGATGTATAGTTTCGTGCCGAAACTTGATCCTTCAACCGTAGCTTCTAAAAGTTGCGAATATTTCTTCGTTTGAGCTTTCACTCTTTTATTTGATTATTTTTTGACGAATAATTCGAATTTATTCGAATTTATTCTATATTATTTTTCCACCGCTATAGATTCCACATCGCGTTTGTCTCTCTAGACATTTCCACGAGAGAGACTACGTGCTGAGTTTCCCAAGGGAAGTTGTACGATGTTACAGACATATATATGTAAATTCTGTAACAGGGTCTATTCGGGGTAATCGCAGATATCGCACGACGGGCCACGGGGAAATCAATTTTATTTCTCAAGTGTTCTCAATCAATACGACTTTTGCCACCACTTATCTTGAAGGATATTCTCATGATCGGACGAGAATGAGCGACGCGATCTTGGAAGCTTGGCATGTACGGTATGGCGTTTGAATAGCGAAAAAAAAATGGATCGAAGCCGTATTCTGCAGGTATCATCTCGAGATCTTAAGGAACTTTCGCTACGAGGGTAAATATCGTTTTTCCATCAGGAAAAGCAAAAAAGATTGTCTATTGTCCGCGTAATGCCGATCGGATAATTTGTCATCAGACACTTCCATTACTCTGCAGTATTTTCTCCAAGACGACAGGTTCGTTATCCACGAAGAAACTTGTTTTCCAAATCACAACGATCTCGAATTTGCATGGAAACATTTGCGATCGCTGTTTTTCTCTCTCGACTCGAGCCTCCGGACACTCTTTCTTTGATTTTAAAATCGAGTCACGTAGAAGATTGTCTACGATGAGTTGGTAAGCATTACTCGAATGGAATTTCCAATGAAGCAGTGATGAATCGGTGGAAAAATGGAAAAGCGACCAATGAGAAAATAAACATTTTCTTTCTCGGATTGTAATTGCTCTTGAAAAATATTAATGATCGTGGATTTGCTTGAGCAGGGTATGAGAGAATTTAGTTCGCTCCTTGACAGCAACGGCGGTGACACTTTTCAACCACAAAATCAAGAAGCCTCCCTCATACCTCGCCTTCTCTACAAAATATACATACGAAAAAGAAAGAGATAAAAAAATTCAACGACCGTGAATGCAACGTTCCTCCCATTTCTCTCCGCGTTCCTGGCTTTTATTCTCGGCGGTCTCTGTTTTTTTTCTTCTCTGTATTCCATATTACAAAAGGGAAAGCGTTAAGAGCGGAGGCCACCACTGCTGTCCGTGTCAAGCACCAGCACCACCACCCGTACTCGTGACAACTTCGCCAAGCGCACGGATTATACGGCAAAGTTCTCAACCCGAGGCCTCAGCCTGCTGTTGTTCAGGATGCTGCTGTCCCCTTCACTCGGGTGCAGCACCCAGTGCAGCTTCCCTAAGGCAACTGCGCGAACCGGGCGATGGAATAGCCGGCATTGCTGCAGATTCGTTACGAATAAATGGCGGCATTCGCCAATTTCGACAGGTAAACGAACACGCTCTTTTTCAACATTTTCATTTCGCCAACAAGATCAACTCTCGCTTCCTTCTTTCTTCCTCAAAACATTACTTACTTTCCTCGACCTTGAGCCTTTCTTCTTACAGAGCTTTCCCACTTGGGTAAAAATACTAAATAACTGTCTCGCATATTTTTATAAATAACAGGTTGCTTTTCGACTAAAAACTTTTCATGATAGAGCAATTTGTTTTTTTAATTTTTTTTTTTCTCTACTCGAACAAATTTTCTTCGTTGATGTGACTATTTTTTTCCCCAATATTTAGAAAATGTTTATCGCTCTCATTTTGGAGCATTTCGTAGTAGAATCTTGAAAAGTTACGACCACTTTTAAAGGAAAAAATCGGCGAAAAGTTTTTTTTTACTGCACCAAAAGCGTTGAGAGTCCATGTTGAATTTGGAAGAGACGAAAGGTCAGCGCCCGAGAGACAGATTCAACACAACCCGTCGACTGAAAAGAAGCTAGAGTAGTTTTGAAAAGACGTTTGAATAACAAACTTGCCGGCTCCGCAGAGGCAAAACCCGTGAAAAGCAGAGTCCGTTCATGAATTTAACGCCAAGAGCTCAGACCATGCACGTTGGACCTTTTCTTTGGCTCTGTAAACTTGCCAGTGTTATAATCGAATGACTTTGAGCAACGGTTGAGCATCCAACGAGTGAATTGCTCGTGCTTTTCTAAAGAATCCATTTTGCGATTGTCAATATAGTGAGTTCTATGATGGGATGGCCTTGAAAAAACGTTAACGTAAAGAATTCATCGAATGAAATTAATTTATTTAGCTCCTCACGATCCTTTGAGTTCGAGTGAATTTCCAGAGTCGATTTAAAAATTAAATATCCAAATATTACGTAATCCGATTGACCAAACACCAGAGCACACTTTTTCCATCTCTTTTTTCGCATCGTCCATTATCGGAGGTCGTCGGAAGGACGATAAATGAGAATGGATCTCGCTTACAGGATATTAATAGCTCGAGGAACGAAGAAAGCTCGATGAAAACCGAGAATCCACTTGAGCTAGGAAGCTTTAGTAACTCACTCCCCATGATTGAGTTGTCCTCCCGTTCCTAGTCACACTATTCTCGGCGTGATACCAAGTAAGAATAAAGGATTGTTATCGAACAAGGCAAAACTTAACGACATATTTACGCATTTAAGCATTAAAACTCCTGCAATTGTTAAGTATAAAAATCTTATTTGTTGCTGATTTCTCTTAAAACTGGAATGAAACGCCCGCGGTGATTAATAAATCTCACAGGAGTTAAGAAAACGATGATACATACGAATAAAAGCCTTTTATTCTGGCACATGAATAAGCGGCTTCGGATAATTCGATTATACGGTAGAAGAGACGCGAGCACAGCTCTTTACGAGACTGCTGGAAATGACTCGGAAGAGACAACGTAAACAGACACATACAACTTCGCAAATACACAAGCTTAACCTTAACTGTATTTTAATTTCGAAGCAACGTGCAGGTGAATGTAAATTCGTTCGAATTGCACACACACACACGCAGAATCCACTTATAACGATTTTCCAATGCGATTCATAGACTTGCACGTTTATATGCTTGAGTACTACACACAGCTTGATTTAATAGACGAGAAAATTTAAGGGACACTAGAGCAGACGAGGCTCATGTCGACCAGTGAGATTTTGCGTTTAATGACGCTGTCGCTCTTCGTTATGTCAGGCAGTCTCATCGACTCCGAACAGTGGATGTTGGCTATACGTTCCTTTTACATATGTGTGTGCGCATAGATTACACTCTGGTTGTACGATAACAGCACGACACAGCTACGGGATATTTAGTTCGAAATGAAATCATTTGAGATATTCAAAATTTCGTTGCACTGCTGAAAAGTCCATTTATTTTTCGTCATCGTATTTATTAGTTGGTAAATAAACGAGTCGCGGTAAAAAAAAAAAAAACGCGAAATAGCCTGAGGAAGCTCGTAGATTTTTTTATGAAAATAATGACGAGTAAAAGCTCATCGGGGCACGGAAATGGTTTTCGTGCTTTTTCTCATCAGCTGATGTGTTTTTTATTAAATTTAAAAACGTTCGCGTATTTCGACTCAAAGTATCAAAAAATTTATGAGTTTTAAAAGTTGGTTGAATATTTTTTAGTGTCGTGTCGTACGTGAATGAAAAAAAAAAAGAAAAAAAAAAAGGTACGACTTTGCATGAAAAACTTCATATGTCGGCGGTAAACTGTGAACCAGTCGAGAGCTGCTCCCATAATTCTCGTCTACCATACGATACGCACATGTGGAATATAGTTATGTATCGCTATAGTGGCAGGAATTTCTCATCGTGCTGCTTGCATTGCGCCATATAATGGGAAGTCCCGTCAGTATCGGCTCGTTCGAAAGAAACGGGCGTTACTTATTGGATTCACATAGTTTATGCCCGAAGGGAAACGACTTACACGTCAATTCACAAAGTACATACATACCCATGAGAATTGAAAAACCCCTGAGATAAAGATCGGAGCAAAAACTCGTACTAGCGTTGATGTATTTTCCAAAGGGATGAAGAACTCTGTATTCTCATCGGGCACGTAAGTAGAGCTATGCTTTACCGACTAAAGCCTCGACGGTCGGCAAAATTCAAGCCTTCGAAAGTTGCCGCTGTGAAGGAACCTCCTCCCCATCAAAACACCTCGGTGGTTGATTTTTTTGTAGAAAGAGGACGCTCCTGAGTCCCTCCCTTTTACTTGCTTTTATATCATTTCTTAACAATGATTTACGACAGAGGACACCACTTCGCGAGTTGCGTACACACCAGGGAGCATTTATATTTTGCGGTATGTAGATTAATCAGCAAAGGTATAAAGGGGCGGATCGGAACGCTACGCGATCGGAGGATTTTCATCCCTGCCTGACACCGATAAATTCACCAATTCCTACGGGACTTTCTCATTGAGTAACAACTTTTTCTTCTTTCGTACTCTCGGCGAGAATCTCTTGCTCAGCAGGGTTCGCCGATTTTTTGAATAATTAAAAATAAAATTCGATTAAATCGAGCAATTTTTGTCAGCAGCTCCGAGGCTTTCGTCTATTTCTCTCTCCCTCTCTCCCTCCGCATTGTTATTTATGTTGTAATTTGTTGATATGAAAAAAAATGAGCACACGTTTTTCCATTCGCGTTGAAAATGAGTTTCCATTTGGTACAGGAATGGAGCTCCCACAAGTACATTTTTAAGGGGTGAATTTGGCAAAACAACATGAGAAGAACGAAACGCCATGATTTATTCCGGTAGTCTCATCACATGACAGCTTTATAACGCCCGGCATTTCTATATATTTTCGACGAAAGGGTCTGAAGAAAATGTACAGATATAGAAGTTGGATACGCGAAATATAAATAAGGGAGGAACCTGGGACGTCGGGAAGAATAGGTGCATTAGAGCTTATATCGTCGTCCTCGACAAGCTTGTCGCTAGGACTCGACGATGAATACGAGCAGGAAGAGAAAGCAAAACAAGTTGTCGGATTGGAGACAACAAAGAGTAACTGTGACAGATCCGCACTCTGGAAAAATTCGAGTACGCGAGTCAGAAAATAAGAATAAAAACGACGTTCATGTTGTTCCTTAAAGAACGCGTTTTTCCCTGTTTCTCCACAATAAACGTTCGAAATATATCTCGAGTGTCATTGATGAAAAATTCAAAGAAACTTTTCTCGCGATTTTTGAGCGTAAACATTTTTCCTAACGAGAAAATACTACTTTATACTCTTTGAGGATACACTGGGTCTTTTTGACCCAGGCTCGCGATTTCAAAGACTCTTGAAGAAGGTACAGGAAGGTGGGAAAACGTCTGTTACTACTCCCGGGGATTTGAGATGATTAAACTCTTCCGCGTATATAGAGACAACGACAATCAATATCGATAATTTAATTCACCCGAATGATTTTCGATCCCGTATGAGCTTTGCAACCACGCGGTTCATCCGTTCATAAGCCCATCCCCTGCCCACACCCTTGAGCCCCCAGCATTCATTCCCAGAACCTTTCACCTCCGACCTCCATGCATTAATACACCGCCAACGACGCAACAGTCTCGAATCCCGGGGGTTTATCAGGTGACTGAATGAACTCCCGTTACACACTCGTGATTACGTTGAATATTTATATAGGCCGCGACCTATATCTCATCGTGTAAATGTAACGAACATCGCGAACCGAGTGTAACTCCGATGAGCGAACGATCAATAAATCAGTTGACTTATTCGTCTAGACAATAAAAAAGACGCGGTGGGACGTAAAAGGCTGGAAGGAGGAGCAGGAAAAAAAAGTGATTTTTTTTTTAAGAACGATGGGGTGGAAATTTTCTTGGCTTTGAGGCTCAATTCACATCGTCATTCTCGAGGGTATACACTGTGCGCAAAGTAGCAACCTTCATCACCTGCTACGACCTCAACGAAAAAAAAAGCTGAAAGTCGACCCTTCTTACTTTGTTTTTTGATGAGCCAAAAATCAATAACATTAACTCATTTATCGAGAGACCTGACGAGAGGAAAAAGTCGACGAAATGCGCCTGAGATAAAACAAACAAAAAAAACAAAAAAAACGCGTCGCTTTTTTCGCGGGTAGCAAGGGAAGAAAATGCATTGCCCTGCGAGGGTGATTTGTATCGCGTCACCCTCTATAAACCAAATTAACCCTCAGGCTTTATATATTTACGCTATATATATTTACGCGACTATCTTCTACTTCTTATCCCTTTTCACTCCTCCATTTTCACGTGTTTCCTTTTTTTATTGTTCTCGTCGTTATATCCATATGTTGGCGGACAAAAAAGCGTCGAGCGTCCCTCATAGTTCGGTTATCTTTATACCCGAGAATGTCGCAACACGAGGATGAGGAGACTCGATTGTAGCAGGATTAAAAAAGAAAAAAAGAGACGGAGCAGGAAGGAGTCGGTGAAGAGCGCTCGGAGGGCTCGCTCAGTCATTAGTGCACCAGGGTTGAAAATGATGAGATACGCGGATAACTCCTATCCCTTTGTGGCCACTCGTACGAGACACTCTCACAACGTGAGATAGGAAAAAGTCTTCCTGTCAGCTTTTTGGCAACCGTCCAGTATATTCCCAAACCCTAACCTCCGCAATCACGACGAGCTCTCCTGCAATCCGCTCGACCAAATAAGACACATTGCCTATGAATTCATGCTTTTTGTTTTTCTCACAATTAATTCCATCCAATTTCTCCCTGCCATTTCTTTCCATTTCATACGACAAGAATTTCTCGAAATAACTTAAAGAAAATCATTCCGATTTAAGGACGAACGATAACATCTTCAGTGGACCGAAACGAAACTCAACAATTCAGCTCGAATGTTGCGATTTTTTAAGATTCTAAATCATAAATCTCATAGTATTTGATGATTGCACGTTCCGTCAAGAAATTACCGTTCTATTCCGTTATTTCGTTGTTTTCAATTGGAAATTACATGATGATTCTTCACTATCCGCTCTATGGAGCTCATATTATGCGCAATGTCTCTATATAAATGTTCGATATTCGATGTAACGATTTTTAAAATAATTTCCTTCAATTATTAGATCGGATGAGTTGTTCAATGTGTAAAAATAGAGAAAAAATAGTTGTCCATCGATCAACTATTTCTTGTTGGTTGTTTGTAAGTTTTTGCATCATTCGTTTCTTCGTAATATTTGTAAAGTAATAGTGAGAATGTTTAGTGATTAAAAATTTGTCGTTTTGTCTATATTACCATTAGTTCATATTTCTATAAACAACTATTGTCGGGTTTTTTTCGAAAATGTAATGATCCATTTTTTCCAAAGATGACAACAGCTTTAATTTGTTGGTTAAAGGGCGAACAAAGACTATAGTCTCTGTTTTTAGTGTGGAAAGATTTTTTCCAAAAGAAGTTAATTACAGACGTAGCACAAGGATAATATTTTGATAGACTCGGTTTACAGCAATCGATCCTGCAGCCATTTTATTCGAGCTCCAATGGTCTAGTGTGAATCTCAGAGCGTTGAATTTCTCGTCCGGTGAAAGCCTCAAAGTACTCCGGATGGAAGTATATAGGGGACGAGAGGACCAGAGAGAGCGAGAGAGAGAGAGAGAGAGAGAGGGAGAAGGTGACTGCGAGAGAATTGCCCGATAATTAATACCAATTTGATGTCCCGCAAAAGCCGGAAACCATAGCCAATAGAAATAGCTCCGTGGGAGGAGTAGAAGCGACATAGTCATCACCGACGCTGAATTAGATCAAAGTAGCGCCGGTCGAGTGTGTACCAACTATCTGGCCCAGCAGCTCCACCTTTCGATCAAGTACACTGTCCATAATTCACGTGTCCTAAACATGCTTTTTGTAGACGTTTACGATCTTCTACTCTTACGGAATTATAACAACATCGATAAATGTCAAAATAACAATGACAATTATTATTTTACTATGACATAAAAGTATCTAACCCAACAACTGATTATTCCCCGCATACTCAATATCATTGATATTCGTTCGAAAACAAAAAATTCATTCATTATTTTCTGGTAAAACATACAAAATCTCAGTATATTATGGAAATTGGTCACCTATGGCTTCCTACTAATTGAAATCTTCTACTCCAGATAATCAGCACTAATCATATCGCCACACGCTGGATTTTCCGTGAAAAACGATATTACGTTTTCACTTTAGCGACCATGTTTTTCGTTTTTTTCCAAATTAATCGTAATTCATTGAAATTTAGGTAGATGTGGAGCCGAACGGTCACAAGATTTTTTTAATCAAAATCTGCTGAATAAATTTTCCTCGCGTTGTTTTACGAATCGTGTGGATTTATGGTCAATTCTCATTTAATTCTCGCGCAATTGAGTTTCGGGGGTTGAAAAGGATTGTGTTTGATACAGTTGAGCCGATAGGTGACCATTTCCGTTGAAAGAAAAAACAAAAAAAAACATTGTTCGTTAAATTTGTGTAATTATTTTGTTTATGATAAATTTGATAAATAATCCCGAGTAAAAACTCAGTTTCCGTGGTGGTGCAAATCTTCGCCGACTACGACGGCAACTACGCCACCTCCGCCGAACGCAAGCTCCGGGTCAGCTTCAGGCTCCGGTTCGGGTTCCGGTGCTCAGGGTGTCGTTCTTTGTCCACGCACGCTGTCGCAGGTACGACGCTCGAAATTGCGACGTGCTCTCACCGAGGCTACCGCCGAGACCGTCACCTACGTAAAGACGGTGGGGACTCAAATATAATTATCTAACAAAATACGCAAATTATGATGAATGTACAAAAAGTAGTTTGGTCCTTCACGTTTTACCCCAGCCCGAAGCCTCGTCTCATGTAATATTCAAAAATCACTGATTACGACCTCATTCACTATCGAGTATACACTTTTTTCAAGGCCAGGTAGACCGAACGACCCTCACTACCCTCACCACCACAAAAAAACACCTTTTCTCCTCACACCACCAATAGAGCTTTCATATAGATAAGTAGACGAGCCTCCACGAAAATAGTCTAAAGATCCCAAGCGTAATTAGTAGTTACACACCTGCAGTCACAGTTGTTCCAACTCGTTCAATTGCTTTCGTAAATATAATATGTGTATAGAATATTTTCTTACGACTTTTTTTTCGAACGTAAGTACCGAAGCATTTGATACTATAGCTGATCGATTATTTTTTTGCTATTCTTAATGAATTTCACGAGGACGATGTGTTGTGTTAAACTTGGTAGTCCAATTCATCGTCAGTTGAATCTTTTTTTTTATATCGTTTGCTCTTTGCCAAATCTCAGAGTGATAAACCCTTGGGCGAAGATCGGGCAAACGAATCTCTGAATCGCAAATGCTTATCGCAACTTTTCTCAAGTGCAAAGGGTCGGCACGTATAGAGATGCGTTCAGAAAACTTTTCATCATTTACCGAACTTGTTCCCTCAACTTTATCACTTTTTTTTGTCGTTCTCCCCCCCCCCACGACCGTACGGAGGTTCATGTTTGCCGATTCTGCGCATGATGGGAGATCTTTGAATGCAAAAAAATAAAAGTTTCATGTACCGTGATCCACGTAATAGGTTTCGCATTCCGTCTCCTACGATATCGTTCTGGCCGCAGGTGATGCCCATATCGAGCCGTACGATTGTGTAGACGCACACACGTGTACGCATATATATATATATATATATATTGGTAAAAAGAATCACGTGTTTGATCATCGATTCGACATAAAAGAAAACGAGAGTAAACGGAGAGCCTGATTGAGCATTCCCTTCAAGAAAGCATCCTTTTCTCCTTCGGTCTGCCTTTCTCTGCGAACGTTTCGTCGTTCGTTTTTATTAGTTCGATCATTTCGCTAGGATCACATTATTCTCGAGGGTCATTCGAAGATTACGTGTCTCGCTTACTCGAATTATCAACCGTGAGCTGCTATTTCCGAGCAAATAAACATGTGCGTTCCAACGATTTAATTCCTTGTTCCGACACAGCCAGGACAATGAGATTGCCAAGTAGTTATAGTCGATGTTTTGTCAGACGACATTTATCCTCGTAATTGAAAGGTATCGCAAGCAAAAACACGGACGAAAAGTTTTCATGTATTATTTTTTCATTCTACTTCAGAATTGTAATTATTGTCAAATAACCGGCGGTGGTTATACGTTCTAGAAATAACGCGCTGGTCACACCGGGTCGGAATGACCCTAACCATGTTTAAACGTTTGCCGGGCTGCCAATATCGTTACGGACGACACATGAAAATTCAGGCTATTAGTTTGAACCTTTCTAAACAAGAATATAGAGAGAAAATTTTTTTATCCAATTTTTAAAATGGCAAAAAAAAATCAGCAAAGAAGCGATGAGTAAAAAATAAAAGTTGAAAATCGCGCTTGGGGTCATTTCGACCCCTGGTGACCATGGAGGGTGATGGATATTCTCCCATTACATCAAAATGAGGGGAATTTTCGAAATATCGTAGCGATCGTTGCATTATTTTATTCCCTGCAATTTGGCGGGAAAGTGGACGCACCGAGAGTTATGAGCATGTTCAATGAGTGATGAGTTTTTTTGAAAGAGTTGGAGGTAAAAAGCAGGCCGCTCGAAAATAATGAGAATGAGGTAGCCAAAGGCTAAATGATCCGTTTCCGGTAATGGCTCGTATAGTTATTCCTTTCGGTTTTGTTGTTTGCTATTGTTTTACAAGTATCGCATGGCGTTTCCCGCTGCGCGATGTATTATGTATATAGGGGAGAGGCGGGCAAAGCGGAACACCGCCCCCAAAAATGTGAATTTTTTTTTTCACTCCAAATCTTGAAAATTCTGGTGGTGCGGCTTAAAAAATTAAGAGACAACCAACTTTTGGAGTAAAAAAAAAAAAAAAATTTCGAAAAAATGAAAAATAAGAATTCGGCTGAATTTTTTAATCTCAAATGGTGTTTTTGGTCGACAATCCTTTTCTTTATTGTTGAAATCATCGTTTTCGATAAGACGCTTGAAAAACTTCTTTAAAAAAATCATTTCTCTCTCAATAATCGTTGCCATTTTTCAATGCTCTGCATGCAGATGATTTTAACAAAAAATTCAGCTAGATTCCGGTAAACACGG
>JAPYYS010001025.1:0-83930 GCA_030522525.1 Campopleginae sp. 14b
CCCCCCCCCCCCCCCCCGGCACCTCGCACTCTCCTCCTCCTTTCAGTCTTTTTTTACGAGCGCGCCGGAGAGCACGATGAGCACGATTGTTTTCTAAGGACGCAGAGATTTTTTTTTCCACGCTCGAACTCAGTACCGCGAGACTCACATCTATAGTTAGAAACGTTTACCGATGGATATGACGCTCGTCCTATCGGAAAATCTGGATAATCATATTCCACGATCGTATTAATTTATTCAAAATTAAATATTGCGTCTCGACTTTAATAATCACACATTTGTACATCCCGCTCATTGAAATTTTATATATAATCATCCGTCGAGACTACGACCACACATAATATCATTATCGAATCCTAGAGACTGACAATTTTTACACATATACATTAATATATTTGTATATTCGCATAATTACTAATTCTCCGCCGAGATCCCAACAGCCATTTATTTTTCTGACGTCGAAATAATAATTCTAACTCACACTCTCATAATCGATCGTGTAGGTGTACGCGTATCTATACACATTTTATAATTTGCTCAGAGATAGAGTTCCACGAATAATACGTACACATAGATTTTGCTTTTATTTCATGAAAAATGATGAATTAGAAACTAGATAAGCCGTGCTAAGCTTTCGCACTAACGTCACCGCACTTTCTTGGAATGTATACCGTCCCTGCGTGTGGCTCACCAATTGGTATGTGTGTCTCCACGTGATTACCGACTCTGACAATCTTTAATGCGTCATTTCGATCTTGAGTGAAAATTCATTCACTTTTTTTGCTGCTGCCTTGATATCAGCTGGATATTATTGTGGAGTGTCGTTCCTTTCGAACGGAGAGATCTCGTCGGGTCGCAGGTCGCTCGACAGAATCCGCTCGTCGATTCACGTGCCTCTGGCAATTTCCAAATCTTGTCTTTCGTAAGGAAAATCACGTCGTGGCAATTTTCGGTTTCTTTCTCTGCGATTTCGAGATATTTTTAACACATCTTTTGGGTATTTCCCAAGTCTGAATGACGAGGAATCCGAGAAGCTCTGTTTTTTTTTCGTATCTCTAGGAAACGTAGGTCGTCGAGATGGTGAGGAAAGAGCGAAGAATTTGAAATAAACTCGCAAGAATCGGGAAAACGTTAATTCGTTTAACTCGAAATCATTCCGATCGCCATTTCCTTGACCCGATCTTTTGGAATCGTCATCCAAATGTAATAAATGAAAAAAAAAACACGGCTTTTTTCCTTTCTCTGCTCCAAACGATTCGCCTTGTAAGATTTTTAGTCCAACACGCTTTTATATTCTTGAATTGGCCGATATCGTTGCCGAAGGAGAGAAGAAAATAATGGAAAGAAAATAAAAGAAGGATAAAGCAGACGGTGTGACGACAAGGACTCTAAAGGGTAGAAATGGAGGAGGGGTAGAGGTCGCGTGGGCTAGGGGCGTTTTTCGGTGTTCGGCGAAACCCGCCGCCACCACCGAGCCGGTAGAGCAACAGGTTATAGTTTTTGGCGTGCACCTCGCTCTCTCGGTCGCTATTTCTCTCACCACTTTTGCCTCGGACCTCTTTCCAGCCACTCTCACGATCCCTTCACGCTATCCCCGCAGTTACCTCTTTCTATTCAAAGGATTTTCTCCCGAGTTTCCTTTCCCGTATTCCCTCCTTTCTCATCCCGGAATAGTCGCCCACACGTATTTATACACCGAACCAGTTTGCCTGTACTAAAAGCCATCCCCGAACGATTAACAGACCGACCGGAAAATGTCGCGAATGGAAAGTGAAAGGGACCGCCATCCAAAAGGGTTTGAGAATGCTTTAATCTCGGGATGACCCGGCAGGCGCGAGGCGTACGTGAAAACCGGATTAACGACGTAATTCTCGAGTTACCTGTGTTTGTACTCATCCCACAAGTTTATCCAAACCGTCGTGTGTTTACTTGACATTTCATCGAATGCCTGGCAGTGTGAGGCTCTCAGGACGATTGATTCTCCAAAATAATCCGCGCTACTTAATTAGCAAAATTAATGCAAACCAATTATAGCCCCGAACTGAAGGGAAACAAAAATAGAAAAAGTTTCTAGCGGGCTTGACAATTCTTCGCGGAATATTCGAAATATTAAAAGACTACCGATATTTTCAATATCAAAAAGTTACCCTCGCCCGAATAAACGCCCAACGCCGGAGATGAAAGCGAAAAAAGAAAAAGGTGGAAAAAAAATAAAAATAAATAAATCATCGAGTGAAATAAACAATATTGTCGTTATTTTAATCCTTGCGCTGATGAATTTCGTTTGATTGGCTTTGGGGTTGATATGTATGGGGAAAAGCAAATGGCAGCGGAAATAAAAATATACGAGCAAGTTGGCGCGCAGCTGGAATACAACGATCCGGTAGACCATTTTTTCTTTTTTTTTTAATCATTGTGACAAATTCTCGATGCTGCAATAATGAAATTCCGCGTTGGTATTCAGTGAGGAAAAATAATTTCAATTCGCATTTACACACGTGCACGAGCCTCCGCCCCCTCCCGCCCCGAGTGCTTGCAATTTTTTTTTTTTTTTTTTCATTTCTCGCCACTATATCGTAACAATAGCTCGTTCCCACTCGGTGTGAGTTCGAGCAGCACAGATTTTCCAAAGCCTGTCGCTTTCCAACCGCCTATGCTTTCCCTTCCATACATTCAAATTTATCGATATATTAGACAAAACTAGATTCGAGTCAATGCGATACACACACGGAGCTCCGTGTGAATACACATCAAAAGGATCGTAGAGCTTGTAGCCTGGTCGCTCTCGTTGCATACATCGCAAACTGCTAAAATATCGACGGGCATAAATCACTCATAAATCCAAGTTCGAGATTACGCTACGTGTACACGCAGACGATTTATGAAGTTGTAGGAAAAGAAATAAAGGCAAAAGCAACCGTTGTCGAGGCGCGTGCGTGGACTTTGTGTTGCCGTTTTGTCCAGAAGCATTGCAGAAAACAAAAAACAGCTACGAAAATTCGTAGGAGTCGCGAAATGTTGGTTATTTGGAAAAAAAAATTCGGGAGCTCTGCCGTAACGAATCGGGGGAGTCCAAAATGTTTTTTTTCGCGGCTGTGAATGTGAATGCCATGTCAATCCGGAGAAGGGAGGAAAAAGGGAACAAAGCCTTCGTCGTTGAGCATTTCGTACGACAAATGCTAATTAGAGAAATTTTATCTGCCGCATTTCCGTTATCCGAGCACAACCTCTGCGAAAAAAGCGCAATTATTTCTCTCTCCGATATGTGAAGGAGAGCATCTCGTTAAAGAATTTGAAGAGAATGAGAATTATGAAAAAGGTTCAACAACAACAAGAAAAAAACACGAGGGCTGATGATAAAGTGACACAACTTTTGTCGTCGCTGCATGCGCCAGTATGTCAGAAAGTAGACAGTTTCCTACGTACATTATCAATGAATGCACACTTTTTCGATTGACGTACATCGATTATGTTGACAAAAAAAAAAAAATGAAGAGTAAAATAACAGAAAATGTAAAATGCTTCGTACAACGAAACGAAATATTATTCTCGTTTCTATTTTCCTTCACGCGAATCGCCGGAAATTAAGATTTCCCTGCAGTGACGATTTAAAGTTATTAAATAATTTTTTTTCATTAATTCTACAAAAATAAAAAAATGCATAAACTTTCAAAAAAAAGTTGTTTTTTCCGTATTACCCTGAAGTCTTTAAGGCGCTTCCTCCAAATTTCTATCGCTGCGTCTTCGAAACTGAGTAAATTTCTCGATTGTCATGTGATTCGCAGTAACTGATAAAAAAAAAAACGTGTAAGGTCGGAGGCTCCGTGACATGTGAATTTTTCTATTTCTCCTGATGGGGACGTTTGCCAATAGCGTGAATCCGGGTCAGCGAAACCTCGTGCAATTTTGGCCACAGTTTTGTAACAATGGTTCGCATACGTCTTGGCGAAATTTTGTAAAGTTGGGTGTAAAAACGCTTTGGCAAAAGCGGTAACTCGATTATTATTGCTGCAACGATAAGTTTTCGATTCAATTTGTCTCCGCCTATGTACGAAAGTTAGTGGAATTAGCAAGTATGTCATTGGGGCGGTAATGGGTCGCTGAAAATAGGGAAAAGGTCATGAGAAAATGTATTCAGCATGATTTGAACTGGAAATGAAACATATTCAGGTCACAATTTCGGAATATAATATTATTAATAAATTAATCAATTATCCAGAGTGCATTTTAATCGTCGTAGAAACTTTGCTGCTTCCCTCGTGGAACGAGAGCACTAAAGTATTTAGAGACATATATTTGTGTTACAATTGATGGGATTTGTGGGGAAAAAATGGGTAAAAAAGTGCGCGGCAGTCTGCTGTTAAAATGTTGGGAAAGAGGGCGCGGATCTTCGGAGTCTGTACGGGCGATAGGAATAAGCGTTTTTGGCAAGACTTGCAGGCTAAATGCTCGTTTGGCCTGGTTATATCCGGATTTTTCTTTCGTCGGCCATCGTTATTATTGTTACCATTATTCTCACTATTATTATAATAGTTTGGCTGGTGTTCCGGTGCGGGTGTATGGCGGAACAGACAGAGAGGGCGTTCATTACCAAAAGTGAGAGTGTTGCGCGCTATGTTTCCGAGAGAAAGAGAGCGAGCGAGAAACGTGCGAAAAAAAATACTTGTGTTGCGAGAGGCATGAGAAAGGAGGGACAAAAACGAGAAGGACCAAAAAAATGAAAGAGTGCCACGGAAATGTTGATGTATGGAAAAAAAAAAGAAGGAGAAATTATAAATAAAAAAAAGAAACAAGTGCATCGTGAGAGTGGAGGAAAAAAAAGGATATGAAAAAGGCGAAAATGGAAAACGTCGCGGGGTAGCGACGGGTGAATTCGGAGGATTCTTCATACGCTTTTTTTCTTCTTCTTCTTCTTTTTATACTTTGTTTCTTTTTTTTTCTCGTTACACTTGTGTGTTATTTGCTTTATGGAACGCCTGTTACAGATAAATATAATAGGCATTCATCGTCGCGTATTGTCCCACGGACGAAAGCGCCGCAGCTCTCCGGCGAGCTGAGGCTTTTACATTTTTTTTCCAACCCTATGGTTTTCCCTCTCTCTCTCTCTCTCTCTCTGACTCTCTCGTAGCAACCCCCTCGCATCACTGCAACTCCGAAGGTTTTTTTTTGTTCCACCATATCCAGAAACGCCACACCGGCGAGCAGCGACGAACCACCACGACGAAACATCTCTACCCCCGCGGAACACCGGAGCGCATGAACGACGTCGTCACCCGGTCTCGTTTTTTTCCCTCCCGTCTTTTTCTCCCACTCTCTCTCCTCCATCCTTTTTTTATTCCACATTTTTTGGAATTTTTCCAGTCGCGCCCAGCATTGTTCGACGGTTTGTCATTGTTGTACCACCACTGGGCGAGAGAGGCTCGCAAAAGAGAGCACCCACAGAGACGAACAGAGAGCGAGACGCACTCGCGAATGAGAAGCGAGGACACGCCGGTACGTGCCGCGTAGAAATATTGCGGAAAGGTTTAGGCACGATAAACAAAGAGATGCTGAAAAATGAAAAAAACAAATGTGCTTGCGAAAAAAAAACAAGTTGAGTTACTTTAGAAATGACTGAAATATTGTTCGAGGACAATTTGAAACAGAGCTCTTGATTATCGCAAAATTTCATCCATTATCAGCCTCAAGTTTGCATCGACGCAATCCCACGGAATGGAAATTTCATTTGGTGGCGTTGCGAAAAATAATTCGTTGATTTGTTGTCTAATCTTCGGAGTTTATGATTCGTCTGGTGGATTTACGAGGCACTACAATGACTGTCGTGATGCGAAACATTAACGAGAAAAAAAATGAAAATTTGTATCTGTCGATGTTAGTGAGAGAATGGTCGTAGGCATATTTGTTGGAATGAAAAGAAACCCGATGACTGTCGAATGACTGCAGGCGTTATTGATTCTCTTGGCATCGTTTTACGGTAAATGAGAGGGAAAATAAAAGAGAGGTTTCGTGTCTCTTGGTCGTGCGCTCGCTCGCACTCTTCTCGACCTTCGTACTTTCTCGCGTGTGTGTTATTCCCAACCAGACTCGTACGACTTCCTCGTGATTTCCGATCTATTACTATTCCCACACAAGCTCGCGAATATGCGGCAACAGATTCATTAAGGGGAGAGTGCTCCTTTGATGGATTCATTGATTCCCGCGAGCGCGGCGTCATTTCCTCGAGATCATTGCGAACGAATATTCGTATTTTCCATTAAAAAAATGGAAAAAAAATAAAATAAAAACAAATATAAATATGGAATTTGAGACACTTTTTTTTTTATCGTCACGGTATGACGCAAAGTCTATAAAACTAATGGCGTAGTGGAGCTCGAATTCCATATATTTCCGTGCAAATTTGCTGGTCCGCAGAGAGAGGGAGAGAGAGAAGAGGAAGAGCCGTTTCGAGAGTCTCTCGCTCGCGCTCTCTCTCCGTCGTTATCTGTTTATGCGTCCGATAGATTTACGAGTGGAGATATCGCAGATAGTTTTCTGAAATAATCGTCATCGATGCTGGTAGTCGGGGAGGGCAAGAGAGGAACAAAGTTAGGGATCACCGCGATAGTAGAGAAACGAACGAAAAATGAAAAGGGGTTGTGAGAGGGTTTGTGTCGGCGAGGTTGATGGCGTGTACCGAAGGACCAAGCGCGGTTCATCGGCGTCGCTTTCGGCGGCCGGCAGTAACCGTTAAACATAAACATATAAAGCCGAAATGATAAACGCAACGGGGATATTTAATGGCAGGGCCATTTCGAACGCAATCGCGGGAATACAATGAGAGACGCGGTGGAAAATCGCGAGAGCGCCCGTTGAAATACACCTGGACATAGAGAGGGAGGCCGAGGGCTGTGGGTACGACGCGTGTGCCTCTCGCGTCACATGCGAAACGATTTTTGGTACACACGCCGAAACCGATTTTCCCGGATATCCGATCACATGAAATTCTACAAGTGTTTTGTCCATATAAACACGATACAAATAATGGGACCGAGATATTCGTCGTGTCCTTGGTTAAGACGCGAACAAAAATGGTCATTATCCTGCTCCGTATCGCGTGATGAACGGCCTCCAGCAGCTCCCTTTTTATTTTTATTTTTTTGTCTCGACAATTACGACTGCATGGCTCTTAGACAGGTGCGTTAAACTTTTGCTCTTGGTATACGATATGATTGAATCGTTTCATTGCTATCGAACACAAATCATCTGTATATCTATCGACACGTATATGTATCGGAGAGACGCACGCAGACACAAATGCATGTAACGATATTCTGGATGAATGGATAGATGGATTCGATAGGGAAAAGATTTATCGGTCGGCAAGTGTCCGGGAGATGCGAGTTGGACGAGGAGCAAAACATTTTCCGTCGTTTCTCCATATACCAAATGTTGTATACATCTATATATTGGGTATATCGGGACAGAGCCGGTATGTGCAAGTTTAGCGGATGAGGAAGAGGAGATTTTAAAGCCTCGTCACCGAGTCATAGTATACGAATTCGATAGCGCCCCGCGCTTACGCCGTTCGAATTTACGAATTCCACGGGAATATCTGCTCCTATGAATACAATACTGCCGGTCATCGCGCGGTCCTCCTCTCCCGATCCTCTCCCGATCCTCTCCCGAACCTCCAGCCGCGAGGCAAGGATGCGAGGGAGTGTGTTGGCCACCCCCTGCGCTCGCCACCAAACCGCACGTTGGCAAGCATTCTCCACGCGTGAAAGACCGTTCTGGCAACGCGGCAGCGTGCCACCCCCTGCCCCGAGCCAGCCTTTCCTTCCGATTTCCATCCCTTTTTAAACCCCCCGGTCGCGAGCCCTCCTCTTCTTGCCAACTGCCCCCAAAAGCCCAGTCTATCCTTCCGCGCGCGCGCGCGCGTTCTCGTTGCTCGTAAAATCAAACGGACGAGCCGCGGAGAATCGGACCTTTCCCGCACATGCATATACACCCACGCACAATTCAACAACTTTTTTTATCTCTCGGCGATCGAACGATCAACGAATAACAAAAATGTACGAAAAAAAACACACACACACACATACGTGGAGAGGAAAAATTACACAAAGAATTCTCCGACGCATTTATATTTGACGAGCACGTGCTCCATTTTCGCTCCAGCTCTCGTTTCATTATTTCCTTCATTTTTTTCTACTTCGAGCTAGATTCTCCGAAAAACCAAGCGGTTTTAAGTTCTTCCCGCTGTTTGTCCCCGATTTCGTTTTCCTGCCGACGCTTTTTTCCCCAGAATCTTCATGAAAACTTTAGCTTCGTACATAATATTTTTATATACATCAATCAACGATGTTTTTCTTTCTCTCGTCGTTGTGAGATGAATGGAAAATATGAGAAGCCTTGAAATAGATTTGCCGCGCTAGATCCTATCGAGACTTTACACATGGACGGACGAGGCGTTCCCATTCACACGTGGCATGGAAATGCAGACGCGCGAATTTGCCGCGTAACTCCCGTCCTAAGTATTTCGAAAGGCTTCCCAGAGAAAAAAGTATTTCACTCCGGGCGTTCGCGTGTTCTCGTAAGTGCGTCAACGACGCCGTAGCGAATTGACTCCTTCGTATTATCGTCCGAGTAATATTTGCATTCTACTTCGTACGAGCTTACAATATTTCCCTTCGGGTACGAAGCTCCAAGGGCGGCAAGGGATTTTGTACTTTTAACTTGAGACGAACCGCGGGATTTTCAATTTCCAGTTGGCCAAGCTTTTCCATTGATTTTCCAAATTGTGCTACTGGAGCCCACATTTGTTTACTTTCCCCCTGCCTACCTCTCCCTTTTCTTCTCCGCTGTGGTCCCTCCTGGACCTTCGATAATCTCGAGTTTCTCTCCCGATATTGTTCGAAGCGTACAAGCCGCACTTGGTGCACGCACCGTGTCTCGTCCATTTGCATTCTCCTTCGTGGTCGGGCATCCCACAGTCTGGAGCAAATTCTACTTGCCCACAAATACGTCGAGAAGTCATCAGCGGTGAACTCATCGGACAAGGACGCAAACACAACGTCTGTTCAATTGCTGATTGGCTGCGAAGAGAGGACGAGCTATTTCTCGATCGCTTTTTCGTCCGGCTACTCGAAAACTCTCGCAGCTTCCTGCATGGAGCTTGAGCTAATCATTGAGGGAGTAATATTTAATGAGCACAATTTTTTTCTCTCGGAAACGAAAGCAGAAAATGCTCACAAGAGAATTTTCAAAAATTTGTTCCTGACCTTTCGATTACCAAGGTCCCGTCAGCCACGTTCCAAAAATTGATACAGCATCATTTACCGGCAATTAGAATTCTGAGTAATATGATAGTTGAGTCATTGAGAATAATAATGCATCGAATAATTAGTCACAATAATATACAGCAACCTTGCGAGCTAAGAGAGAAAAAATAATCGCCAAAAGTTGGGGAACTCGATTCATCGTATGCTGTTTGAAAAAATGGAGAGATGCTTTTGACGTATTGTTGTTATTGTTTTTTGTTCTTTAAACGTCGACAAAAGTCTCGACATTCGGCCGCGAACGCAATTTTCATTTGGCAGTTCGTGCGAGTCCATTTGTACGCATTTATCCACGTAATACAGGAGCCCATTGGGTCTCGACAACTGCCGTCATCATCATCATCCTCATTATTATTATTATCGTTCTGAACATCAGGCCGAGTGAAAGAGAAAGAGAAAGAAAGGGAGAAAAACACGCTGAGGGGTTCCATATAAATGCGGAGGATAAATATGAGAGAACGTGGCATTGAGAAATAAAAGAAGTTAGGGGTTGGTATGAAAACTTTGCAGCTTTTATATTTATACATGTATATTAATGCTTGAGACGAAAGAGCCACACACGTGGAAAATCCGAGTGGCTAATATCATCTTTTTCTTTTTATCTCTTAACGACTGTACGTTACCAGAAAGAAAAAAAAACACATCTATAGGCACTTACAATGTGGAAAATATATGTCGTACAGCCAACGCAAGTCTCTGGAAAATATTCCAGATTTCAATGATGTTTCCACCCACATTTATATATACGAATATTAATTATCCATGTATATATATATATATACATGCATTATATAGAGCATATTACCGACGTGCCATACATATAGAAGGATATAGGAGGATATCGTGTACATGCTTTCTCCCTTGTCACTTATACGCCCATTTGTGTGCACGCGTGTATTACGCATCGTTGCACATTTATTCCTACGATGCCTCGGGTACGATATACGTCACGGCTACGGGGAATTTCTTTCGGAAAAACAAAAGATTTACCAGTCTCATGGAGTTTCGAGAGTCTTTCGATCTTTCGTGTGTCAATTGATTGGAAACGATGATGGGGAAAATAACTTTGGAAGAGATAATGGGCTTGTCTCTTTTTCTTTGCTTTCGATCAGTGCCCCCCCCCCCCCCCCCCCCCCCCCCCCCCCCCCCCACCCCCCGCCCCCCCCCCCCCCCCCCCCCCCCCCCCCCCCCCCCCCACCCCCCCCCCCCCCCCCACCCCTCGATCTCTAAAACTGTGGCTCTCTCGGGTTATTCAAATGAAGGGTAAAAATCATTCCTGGCACCCCTTCAGGCTGGAAACCACCCCCTTCACTAACCCCCTGCCTATATTGGTTATATTTAAATGGATTTAAAACCCCCGTTGAGATATATACGAGCACACACTCGCATATCCCCTTTTTTACTTCTCTATCCAACGCGATGAGAGCACACGAAGAGGGAGAGAAAAAGGAAGAGAGAATTCTATCCTGCTCTAAGCCACTCGACCCTTTTTTTTCCTTTTTTTTTTCTTTTTTTTATTCCATCCTCCGCGGCCATAGAGACAAGGGAAAAAGTAATATTGTTCATTGCGAACAGAGAGAAATGGGGAGGACGAGGATAATGCAATTTGTTGATATTCTATATTTTTATTATATTTCGGGACCGCCGGGCGAGCGATATAAAAATGCAATTTTTACCTCTATTTTATATATTTTTTTCTTCCTAGACTTTTAGCAATTTTCTTTTTCAATCTATTCAAATGAATTCTCGACCCCAATACTTCCAATTTTACTTCTACCTCAGCCCCTTTATTTCATTTTTCTTATTTATTTATTTATACCTTCATTTACCTTTGCGCATGCATTTTTATCGACGCAATAACAAATTTATTATTTCTTTTTCTATTCCGTATATTACGCGGCATAAAACATGTTTGTCAGTTTATTATGATGATTTTCATGATAAAGTTTTTGCGATCTCATGTAGACGTGCTCGCTCGCTCACTCCTTCCAATCTTCCGATCCTCTATTCATATATATCTCTATCCAACGCTCCTCGTCCTATATACTTAATATTTATATGTATTTGTAATTTATATACATATATAAAAGTCATATTATACCACGCGCCACGTGGCATTTGTCCTTCGACAATTGAGACAATTGCTGTGTCCCCAGCGTACACTTAATCTCGTCTGTTAGGTATTATTCCGCTTTCCGTACTTCGTATACTACGTAACTCGCTACGTGTGTGGCGTGCATCTTTTCCGTTTCTTCCTCCCCCTCCTCCTCGTGCCTCTCCATGTCTCCGTCTTTCCTCCGCCGCGTCAGTAATATAATTTTATTAAAAAGAAGAAGAAAAAAATTTACCGAGAAAAACTCGATGACACGCTGCCTTCTCGAGTTTTCGTTCGTTATTGCATTCAATTTTTAAGTCCTTTTTTCTTTTTTCTGTTACAGGTGAGTACCGCATTTTTCATCAAAGTATACACACCACCATTCCGTAAGTCGAAATTTCATTTTACTTTTTCGGCTTTTTATTTCTCATCGAAATTCAAGTATTTTACGTAATTGCTAATTATCCCGTGCCACTCGGTCTGCGATTTTCTATAAACAATTAAATACTGATTAAAATATAATGAGCCGCGACTGTAAATACATGGATCTGCGATATAGCCATGCTGGACTGCTCTGACGTTAATGGAAAAACCAATCACGATAATTATCATTGCGTATATACTCGAATTGCAATGAGAAATAATAAAAAATTAAAAAAATGAAAAAAAAAAAACAAGGAGATATAGAGAAAAAGGGGAAAATGTAAGCATCCAGTTTATTTATGTAGCATGATTAATAAGATATTGCAAAGGTAGGAAATATTAAGTATAAGCATTGCGCAAAGCAATTGCGATGCCAAAAGTAGGAAATACTGCATCATAATGAGCGAATGAAAAAAATAAGGATAAAAAATGAGAGAATAATATCGCGTTGGGATAAAATATACGTTTTGTCATGAGAATCGTGTGTGCTTTTGTTGTTGTTGTTGTTTTAATTTGATAAATTCAGGAAGGAGGTGAGGCGAGAATAAAATAGAAAAATCTTGCCATTGCCGATTCGAATATGAAGCGAGTTTATATGCGATCGAGCAACGCGGTTGCGCAATATCATTTTCGTTCTATTATTTTTATACATACATATGCAGACATATGTTTAGTCCTCCCCACCCCTCTCTCCGTCTCGATTCTTCGGCGTGTGTCTAGAATTTTTCATTTCCCGTATTTCTCGCAATTCTTCTTATAAATTTCCACCATTTTCTTTGGGCACGTTGCGCGCACCCGTATCGCTCAGAGACGCAATAAAACTTTTATGTATTTATTATTAGAAGATAACAAATGACATTACGGGCTTTACGCGATGTTGCGTCAGAGCTACGTGCGAGCATATAGAGTCCCGAGTGCACGCAGTACGCGCGCGGACAAGTATTTTTCTCCCTCTTTTTATCCACTAGCCGAATTATACGTACTGTGCGCGATCGGCGATACGATTAATCGCCCGAATCAAAAACTCACTTCTCCATTTCATGCTAAAACAATAAAACCCTTTGACACGATAATTAACGTTAGAAATAATGAAAAACGATTGGTATCGACATTTCGGAAAAAGAAAACAATCGAACGATGTATTTGCGGCTCACGTGGCACCCTCGACCTCTCATTTCGTCGAATATTCTTTTGTTAAACTAAATAGAATTCGATCAAGGCTGCAAAGATAAAAGAACTGAGAAAAATAAAGATCAATACTCGTTTATTTGCTTAACATACTTGATTCTCAATGTATGCATGCGTTTTATACACACACTCAATATATACATAGGTACATTTATATTTATATATATGTATATGAGGTTATACATGTATAGTGTAATTATGTCATTAACGTCGACACGTGAAACGAAGCGAACTGACGTCGTACAACGATTAGTGAGAAATAGGAGGCTTTATTACATTATTATTGTTGTTATTATACTTTGCTTGCATCGTTACTCGTACCGAATTAAATAATGAACGAACAAGTGTCTGTCGCTTGGATAATTAATTGTCGTCAAGCTTGCATCCTCGAGCCCTTGAATTTTTAAATCCAACAAAAAAACTTGACAACCATAAGCAAATTATTTGATCGAGACGCAGTCAGACAAGACTGGCTCCAGTGTGTGTGTGTGTGTGTCTGTCTCTAGGAAATTTCAATAATAACCAGTAGACGAGCTTGACATGAGATCTATGGCACTGAGTAATCAGACGCTTTTTATCGGAGTTTATCATTTTTTTATTCAACATCACTATTACTAGGGAAACGAGTTTTTTCTCTCCTTGCCAAGCTCAAGAATTTTATTTATCTCCTTTTTATTATTTCAGTTTGTGAAATAACGAAAAAATTGATTGATTCGATATTGGCCAGGATTCGGGACAGACGAACGAGAGATAAAGTTTTTCTTTTGAGAGCGCTTATATTTTCATTACTTTTTGTTTTGTTTTTTGTTACTCCCATGTGCTTTGATATCGCTCTCGATCGAAGGGTCTCCTGTTTTGTAATATATTACCATTTTTCTTATCCTTCACGTTTGCTCCCATCGCACATAACCCGAGGCCTCTGTTTGTCGTTGCCCGAGGATCCTCGGACACGCGTATTTTTTCGCACGTGCCGTTTCTCTGTTTTCATCTCCTGATGCCGCCACCGAACTCCAAAAACAGCAGTACGCGCGCACACCCTCTCGCCCACTAAACTACCTTTTTTCTCCTCCATCTCCGTGGCTCGCTTCTGCCTGCCCCAGGAGTTTCGAGACTCTGTACTTTGGCGAGGAACGAAAAAAAAAGCAATCAACCGGTCTATCAATTTCTCTTACGCGAACGACGAACGAACATTTTTTTTTCCCCATAAGTTTCAAATTATACATTGGAAATCATTAATTTTTTTTGTCTTTTCTTGCAACGAACTGAATGCACATTTTTCCGAACGGAAATACTTGGGAAATTTAATTAAATTCAAAATTTGTAAAATTTCATCGAAAATTCGCGCTAAGGATTTTGTTAAAAAGTTCGAAAAATAAATATTTAGCAAGAAAATACGATTTTTTCAAATATTGTCACGTCTCAGCGCACTGTGGCAATTATTACGAAGGATTTTGGCATGAATCTGCTCAATAATGAATTCCCCGAATTAAATTACCGCCAATTTATTCGTCATAATTATTTAAGTCGCCAAGAGAATTATTTTTAAACGTCTGCGTCAAAATAAGTGTCATTATTCGTTGACGTGGATTGATAATTGTGAATAAGAGACGGATAAGTGAGCTAGAAAGGATTTTCTTGCACAAAATTCGTGTGTGAATCCTTTAATATTCGATTTACTCCGGCGCGATTCAGGTCTCGGGATAATTTTGTCTCTGACGATGTCTAGATTCGATTGTATGTCGTTGGGAATATATCTCGTCGAGCCCTCGCACCAGACGTTATTATAACGGGCACATTCTCAGAGACTCGGTTACGTCACGAATTCACACTTTTGTGCATGATCTACCAGAGTCTTTCAAAATCTACATGTACATGAATAAGTGTGTAGGAAGAAGCGTTGATCGGGAGAATAAGGGAATCGAGTATAACGTGTGTATACTAAAATCGATAATAACCTCGGGAATAAATGAAACAAATCTGTCGCCTTGCTGCCACGTTGAAAATTCAATTATTATTATTGTTATTATTATAATATACCTTCGGCACGAGTTTTTATTTTTTCGATTGCAATTATATTCTTTTTTCTTCTTCGATTCGATTACGAGGCTTATGGCAATGGAACTTTTCTTCGCTCTCACGAATATCTCATGTAATTAAAAAATATGAAGAAAAACGTGGCGCGATTTTATTTTCGATCGAATTATTCCAACGAAATATATCGGCGGATTTAATTATCAAATTTAAAACTGCTCGAACGTAATCAGGTTACTGTCGAGAGTGATGATTTATCGGAAGGTTCAAACAACGACATTAAAATAATTTTCTTCACTTTCTGTCTACGAAACGATAAAAAAAATGAAAGAAAAATCATAAAGTCGTGTCTGCAAGACAATCGGAGGAAGAATTGTTTGTCGAATCGAGTTTTGTGCGCGAGAGAATTCAATTAAATTCGATTGTTGATAAATGATATGCGACACGTTGATATACATTTATTAAGCAGGTATGCTCGTTGCTTGTAAAAGTCCGTCGCCGATCGTTATCGTACGAGTTTGAAAAATTCAACGTCTTTTCGCTCTCACTCCCTTCCTCTCGCTTGCTCTCTCCTCGGCAGTTTTCAACGTTAGAACAGAACGCAGTGTCGCAATATTATTTTTAATAATGCCCCACGTACCTCCCGAGAGAGAGAGAAAATAAGGAGGAGAGTTACAAGCGAGGACCCCCCCGTGCCTCCGTCACCGCGCCCTGCCGTTACATTACGCGGTAAATAATAAACGTTTGCAAGGCCTTGGAAGTTATTATACAATATATACGTTCGTATACGCCCGATGCCATTACGGGTATCGTATATTATTAATGCAGTGACGCTCAGCCGGTAGTTTATACTCCCAAGGCAATGGCGGATGCTCATCGTTCATTTCGCCTTCTATAACACTATTATATATTATTGCATCAACTTCTCAAAGTCAAAACATTCATCACTTATTCACCGGAGAGGAAGAAAACTCGAAAATTCCGTAGCATATCTACAACATTTATGAATCGTCTGTTAAGACTGTCCACCATTATTTTATACAACTGACATTTGCATCGCTCAAGTGCACGCAATCACAATTCTTCTTTATATTTCTCTCTCATCTTTATCCGTCCCGGCATATTTTCTTGTACAAATTTGCGTCGCTTCCCCGTCTTTCTCCATTCGAATCAAAATGATCGATCGCGAAAATGCAATCGTATGCATCGGCCCACGGTGTGCACGTTTCAAATTATCATTTGAAAAAAACAAACAAACAAAAAATCGTCTCCGGCTCAGCGAAAATGTTGAAATCTCTAGACAAAAGTCTTTGCGATAACGTCGCAGTGCCTAATTGTTGTTATACCTGTATGTGCTGATTAATAAATCACAGAGTCTCTGCTCGATGCATCTCGGCCATGCAAGCTCTTGATAAACATATAGAAAAGTGCAATTCACGCGTTAAATTAAAAGCAATGATAATTTTTCGTTGGAGCGAACTCGCAAGGAGGAAGGGGAAAGTCATACTAGCTTAATTGCGCAGTTATTTTGTTGAGATAAGCTCACTGTACCATATGCATTAGTATTATACATACATGTACTTGGTATTATGAGCACACGTATATTTATATATACGTTCGAATATGCAGTTGTATAGAGATATAGTTCGAATGCATAAGATCGTTTAACGCGCCGAGTTCAGCGAGTCTCTCTCTCTCTCTCTCTCTCTCTCTCTCTCTCTCTCTGTCTCTCATTCTCGGCGGGCAGTAAAGAGATTAGGTCAATTATTATACATGTTACAGTCGCAAGAACGAAGAGATAGAACAACTTAACTTTTATATCAATATTTATTATATACGATAAGATTAAAGTGAGCGAGTCTCGAGGAAAGAGGCGCGCGCGCGCCTGAGCCCAAGAGCGAGGGGGAAATTTGTTAATGCTCGACTTTTTGTATTTATATTGTTACGTCATCGTCACGACGAGCAATAAGGCGCGACTGAGAGTCGCGCGCGGGGCCCCGGGACGTGGCGCTTTGTATGGAATAAAACGGTGCGGTTCTCATTCCCCAGAATCCTTCGATATGTCTGCCTCAATTAAACCGAATTATTATTATTATTCAATCATTGATGCGTCCGGTGAGTCATTCCAACCGTTGCGACTTATATTTCCGGTTTTTTTTTTCTTTTCGCATTTATTATACGAATTTTATTATCCATCGACGATTATTTCTTTTTTTTTTTTCATCTTCCACATTTCTCAATCAGCGGCCAATAGATTTGTTTCGTCACGAACATTGAGAACCCGCGATGAAGGATTCCTCCTTCTTTTTTCTCATTTTTTCCCCTCCTATTTCTTTATTATGAAAATAAAATTATTACGCAAGAAAATGACTCCGTGTCCTCTCATGATACGAGCGCATGCGAGAGACGTCGGGCCGTGCCATTATTATTAATAAACTGTACACTCAGTATTCTTGTGAGAAAACACTGTCATCGAGAGCGATTCTACTCATTCCGGTGACAGATTTCCCCCGCGCCCCTGTTGTTTCTACTTTTCTTTCTTTCTCGTATCTCGCTCGACTCCTCATCCTCGCGGTCTCGCGTACGGCCGACACAACAATCGCCGTTTTTACTTACGGATGCCCAAGTGGAAATGGGCCTTTGTGATCAGACCGCCTTGTCGATGCAATCCCGAGCGAATCAACCAACAAGACGCATCAAAAGCATCCCACGTTTGATGCTATAACTATGAATTTCATCGATTACGATTATTATAATATTTATTGTTATTATCGTCATTTGAATTTTCGCTCATGGACCGGACGATGGAAAAATTCAGATGCACATTCGAGTCTGTCGTCAAAAATGATGTGAAAATTAATTTGATGGTAAATTCTCTTCGAGCAGCGAATTTCCGAGGCTATTAAGAAAATGATGATTCATCGCTCATTTTTCATTGAAAAAAAAAAAAAAAAAAAAGTCGTCCATGCGATAATCTGGGCCCTGGAGCCCCGAGAGCCGAATGAGTTTTCATTGATTCTGAGGCCTTGATATTATGTTTTGTATAAAAATTCTATAATCAATGTGAGTCGAGTGAAAAGGATGATTTAATGATGGGCGATTTAGCCGATCGAAAATACTCGGCACATTGCCACGTGAGCTTGACAACGTTAAATGCAATTTTCCCAGATATTCATCATCGGAGCATAATCGAGATAATACATCATTGCTGTTTTCGCAAATATGAACGTTGCGTTATATCGACGATGGCCTATCTCTCTTAGCACACAAGCCCACACACGCGTGCCACACTTTCGTAAATTGACCTCGAGCCTTTTTTTTCGCCTTTTTTGAAAAATAAATACAATAAATATGAAGGCTCGATCATTATTCAACGTCTTATCATTACAACTTTCGACATTGCGCTACACGGGGAAAAAAAGCAGAATAATTTAAAAAGAAACGCGCCATATATCTCTCTCTCAAAATATAATACTCATATAAAACATATTTATCGTCATAAAATATGGATAAAAAACGATGCATGTATAAATATTCATAAATATATATATTATACATAAAATATACATATATATAAAAATACAAACGACGCTAGAAAGTCGGTTCGATACCGACCTCCTTGCGCGAAAAAATATGCTACCTCATTCACTACCACCAAGGAGGAAACGTCCGAGAGAGAAAGAGACGAATGTAGAAATAAAGAAAAAAAGGAAGAGAAAAAGGAACAAGCTCGTGGTATATAATATTCACAGAAGTAAAAGAGCAAGTGAGAGAGAACGAGAGAGAGAGAGAGAGAGAGAGAGAGAGAGAGAGAGAGAGAGAGAGAGAGAGAGAGAGAGAGAGAAAGATGAATGAAAAAAGTTAAAGGAAGCGAATGAGGATATTTTAACATATATATATTTAATATACTACATATATATAGGTATATCGAATTAAATATACGATACATTATTCATTTAAAGTTCTTTCTACTTGCTTGCACGGTAGATTGTGTGTACGTACTGTATTCATGTCCTAGGTATAATACCTATAGCATAATATCTCCTGTGTATAATGTAATGTCTGCTCTGCTTATATATATATGTATATATATATATATATATATGCGCATAAATATATATGAAGATATATATATATGTGCATATGACGAAAGACATAGAAAATGTATAAAACATCGATATACTTTGGGTATACATAAGATATTCGACGCGGATCGAGAGGCAGCTTTTGTCCAGGGGTCAAACGTTTTTTTACAGGAGCTCCTCAAAAATTCAATTCCCTCATAAAACATGGGAAAATTGGGAAATTTCATTAGCAGTTAATCATCCGAGCCACAAGCTCCGTCACGATATTCTATTTTTTTGACGAAACTAGGAAAAAAAAATTGGAAACTGTCGACAAATAAAAATGACAAAAAAAGAAAGGAGTAAATTTATGCAGAAAATATATTTTTTGCCTCCCTGCGGAATTTTTCCAGCAAATATTTTTGCAACGCGCTGACTTTTCATAAAACGTTGCGTATATATTGGTCGGGCATAGTACATGAATAACGTATTCAATATACGTGTGTATTTTGTACATTAATTATGCACATGCACATCATATGTACAATGTTTACAATGTTTTCTCACTTACAATGTTTTCTCCGGTGTGTCCTTTTGTTTTTATTTTTCACATAATCTTTTTTGCTAACTGTGTTCCTTCCACACGTGCTCTCGCGCTTTGACGATATAACTGTATCGCTAACTCGGATGTAGACACAACGTATTATATCCTGGGCTCATCCGACACACCATGTACAGTGACGCACACGTACACCCAGACTAAAATGAGAGATGAAAGGCACGATGTTACCCAAGAGGATTTTATCGACTCGGACGTACAAACGGACACTTCATGAGACTCTTGCATGTTGACTCGAATGTATATATCTATGCATCGATGCATGAAAAATCTTTCTCTTTTTCTTCATCCTCTTTTCTTCTTCGCCCCTCACCTCCTCGCCCCCTTTTTCTCTTCTTTTTCATTTAAAAGATGGCGCCGGTAGCTCATTTACAATTCTATGGCGCACGTCGATTCTTCTGATTTATCGTTACTATTTTATTTATACTTGCCATATTGTACGAACAAATTTTCATCCCACACGTTTATTCATTATTTTTTCTTCAATTTTATCGAAATATCGAATTTTTTTCGTCATTGGAAACTTAATTTGTTGCATTGACAAAAGTTTGTTTAATCAAGTGAATCTACGTTCGTCAAATATCATTCATTCCAGCAGACATTCCATCGTCCACCTCCGCAGAAAATATCGCTGGCTCCGTCAATATTATTGGTGAATTAACAAATTTTACTTTGTTGGCTCTGCAAATTTAGTTTTTCAGTGTCGTACAGGTTTCTTACGTAGTATAGGAAAACAGGAATGAACAGTATTCGCAAAAATGCTAATGACACCGATGACGTTATTTCACCTACCGATTGATCGGTATCGTCAAGATTTCCGGAGTAATAATCATGCATTTTAATACAGAGATCACAAAATAGAATTTATGCATGAATATTCGGACGTTTTGACATTTATTTCGGTACCGGAGGTTGTTATTAAGAATCAGTGACAAATTAGGGCGCTTCTCAGACCCATGAAGATACGAATAGTGTCAGAGTATTTTTGTGCGAGGATTGGGACTGTAATATTGGGGAAAAAGGTTTCGGAGCACGCTGTCGGTATTGAAATAGTTCTGGTGAGAAAATTTTTTCGCGATCGTTCAGTCATGGTATGAATTTTTCGACACAGCAACGAGTATGCCCAGTTTATTGTATTGATGCGAGGCGAAAGAGCAATGGGCTACTAAATAAGCTGTACTGTGGAATCGAGTCGGCCAAACAAGCTCTTTTTCTGTCTCTCTCATTCTCTCTTTCGCTCGGGGCCCCATCGAGGGAGAGAGGAGGATAGAAAGTGCGGTGGCGCTTGGCTTTGGTTTCATTGTTTGACTTATCGGCCGTTGCCACGTGCTTTACATAATGGCGGTGTTGAAAACGCGGTTTAACGATATCTAAACACGAGTGTCCGGGGGAGAGTGAGTGAGCGATTTGGCGAGCGTGCGAGGGTGAGCGAGAGGCAAAATGAAGAGGGCACGAAGCAGCAGGGAGAGGGAGGGAGGCAGTTGAATTCCGGCGAATGAATCGGCGGAAAGGCACGTGCGGGAGGAGAGTGAAATGAATCGAATCAGCCGTTTCGACGGGAAATGCCAAGCTGGTCCAGCGATACAAACCAGAGAGAGAGAGAGAGAGAGAGAGAGAGAGAGAGAGAGAGAGAGAGAGAGAGAGAGCGAGAGAGAGCGAGCAAGAGCGAGTAACAGCCGGTCGAGTATCCAAAACTATACAGTCCGAATACGTCGTGGATGAACAAGAATAGCGAGCAAGCGAGAGAGCATATTCCGGCCTCTGGGGCTTCGATTCTTGACGTAGTGAGGTCGCCAGTCGGAAAAAGGTATGAGGAAAGCACGCGCGGTCACCAAACGCCCAAGTCCGGAGTGAGAATGCGAGAGAATAAACCGCGAATCCGGAGCTGCGAATAGCAGATACGCGGCAATGCTTAATACGTTATGCACCAATCAATTATACATTGCAACCTATGCGTTTTAATGCCACGTGGTCATAACGCGTATATTCTGTAAATACAGAAAATTCGAGCATTTCTATTAATAACAAAAATTTTCAAATCTCGTAATTTATCAAAACGTTTCAAAATCCTCAAAGATTCGTCTATTTTTTTCTTCCTCACTCGCACAAGTATTGAGCCATTGTGTATGGCCGATTCTACCGCGCGAGCTCGCTCCAACAAATTACGTTTCTTTTTTAGCGCGTGAAATATTTTTCCTTCACATTTCGATTATTAAAGCAATGGCGAATGAAATAAAAACGAAATGCCAGGATGAACAATGTATTGTGTGTATATTACGTTCGTAATATATTGTATGAGGATCATTGGTTATTTGTTGGACGTCCGAAGATGAATTATACCGATTTCTGCCGGCCAATCAAGCAATTATTCCTAATTACCCATGCCACGAAATATTATATATTGTTTTATATGGCTGTTCACGCCCATTCCACTTTCGATCCTCTATTCTCTCTTTCGGCTTCTCCTCTTTCTCTCAAACTCAGCCAGGACCTTCATCTATATCCGAGGCCGCCGACGTCGAATGGACTCGAGTTATTACCGCTAATCTCGTAATTACCAGCCGAATGGAGAGAAACCCAATGTCTGGTTAGACAATCTATATATATATATATATATAAAAATACAAACTTGAAGCACTCCCTCGGTTTCTACCGCTACCAACACAGAAGATCCTTTCCCTATAAATATATATGCCATATAGATACACACATATATATGATTTAACAAAAACGCGGGGGTGCAGACTTTCTTCCAATAAATTCCCATTAGAAAATCCACTAACGATTTGGCTCCTCTTGCCCCTTAATCCCATCTCATTTTTCTTCCTCCTTCTCCCTCCATTTATAAACTTCATTCCCATTCACATTTTTCCTCGTCATCTTATTATTCCCATTACCACTTTTCCTTTTTTAATTCAACTTATTTATATACTTTCCATAAATAAAATGTCAAATATTGTATTCAAGGGCTTAGCCTCGGAGACTCGGAAAATATCAATCATTTTACACTGCCAACAGCCGCTGCAGGTTTATGGGCTCCAAAGGCCCATGGCAGGCAGATTGGCCCGCATAAATCGGAGGCATAAAAAAATATCGTGTCGTGTCAATTTTCGTTTCCTTGTCAATCGGCGCGGACCGAAAAACGAGTTTTCTTTTTTTCGGACAAACACTTCGGGAATTTAATTCACGATACAATGTCGAGATCCATGATGGGGTAGTATAAATTTCATGGCCAGGCATTCGAAGTAGCGGCGAGGTTTTATCTTTCTTTCTCTCGAATCTCCTTTAACATGTTATCGTAATTAAAATAATAACAATAATAATAATCGTAATGAAAATAATAATAATAATAGTAATAATAAAAATGTAGCGTTATTGCGAGTAATAATTTCGACGAGTGTAATGGTTGAGAAAGGACCGTGCTTTCCGGAATCTCGTTGAAGAGTTAGAGTAAGAAAGAGAGTGAGAGAGAGAGAACTTTGGGGAGCTGCCTCCATAATCATTATCGTTACGGTTTACGTCAGCGTCTCCGCGCGCTACTTTTCCCCGCCCGAATCCCTTTTAGTTTGGTCGCCTTTTCTTCGAGCGATTTCTGCTTCATCCCTCAAGGAATCATCGGGCTTCTGGACCAAAGAAAATATCGCAGCACGACGAAAAACGTTCGTTTCGTATTTACACATTGAAAAATAGCAAAATAAATATGATTTTTTTGCGTTGCAAAGTTTCTTGTTTTTCAACAAATACAAATACGAGCCCATAATACTTTGAAGATAATGCTATGTGAGGGAATATTTTTTTATCAGACTTTCGCCAGCAGAGCTCCGTGTGTCTGTTTCTACTGTACACTTTGCTGTGGCAAAGGGCCGCCCAGCAAGGAACATTAGTTTCAACGATTATTAGAGTTGGTTCTGCCTGAACGGGTTACACGAATGCGCGAGAGGAAAGTCGTCCTGGGCATACCTCCTCCCCTTGGCGTTGTCTCTCTCTCTCTCTCTCTCTCTCTCTCTTTTGTTGAAACAGACGAGGGGCACGAGCTGTGTGGGTGTTTGAAACAGAATACCAACATCTCGTCGCCCGGTCTTTTCAAAGGGGAAAAAAAACTTACGATGTTTCTCGAAAATAGCTCTTGAGGGCGCTCTCGACCATTTGCTCATTGTTATTATTATTATTATATCTAGTATTATTATTGTTATTAATATATTTACTATTACTATAGCTGTGGCTATAACTATTATTATTAATATTACTATTACGTTTATTATTATTAAACGCATTATTTGGCCTCCTTCCCATTCTGTTTTATGGCGATGGTCGAACCAGCAGCGAACGTTAGGCTTCTATCGTTACGTTTTACCGCCCGCGTATCTTTACTTTCGTCATTGCCCTTCCTCGCCAAAAGATAGTCGATCGAAATGATTTCTTTGTTGTTTATTCATCCCAGTCTGCTCGCTGCGGGGGCTTACAAATCGCGTGTTGATTCATCGATTGTTTTTGTTGTTCAGCAGTAAATCGCCTCGGGAAATTTCGACGGTCACTGATTTTTCGATTTCTCATTTTTTTTCTGCTGCGCCTTCGTCTTTTTCGCGAAACTTGGTCGAAGGGAAAATTTTCAGTCCAGGGGGCGAAGCTATGTTTCATTTGATACAAGAATTTTTCATACGGACCAGTGTATTCAATGCCCCATAGCTACGATACGTATTTATAGTTTCATATTTATATTTATTGCATAACCAAGCTGGAGAAATAAAAGGACGCAACTCGAGCTTAATGCCGATGATGCATCCATCGGCATACGCCGTTTTGTTTACCATTCGCCAACGCGACTGGACTCTTTCGTTTCGCTACCGAAATCCATAATTTAAGAATTTTTCCCAGAGTGGAAAAGTTTCGGATAAAATAGTGCAGCGAACACGCAGGGGGCGAGGTCGCGGACCGTGCGCGAAAACTTTCGTAATACATTGCTCGGGGTTTCTACGTCTCCGCCGCCCGGCTCCACCAACACCGCGCGACGACGACGCTGCTGAAGCAAACCTTGTGCAATCTCCAGTGCAGCATAAAACCCCCAGCACGAATCTCTTGTTATTCTTTTTTTAACATACAACCCATGTGGTTCCTTTTCTACAAATAGGATTTTCCAAGTTTTACCCCAGAATTTCAACGCGTGTTAAGAAAATATCGAAACGTCCAATTTACACTTTTATTTCACGTGAGAATTCAGGCAAATGCGTTTAATTCCCTCGGATCATTCCCTGTACCCTGTGATTGTCTCGTCTCTACTCATCCTCCTTGAAACTGCGCGTCTACCTCTCTCGTAACTTTCGACCAACTCCTACAGCCCGAAAAGCTTGCGCCCCTCATCCCGCCCTCCCCCAGCCCCGCGTTGTTCCGTACTCACGTTGCAAGATGTGGATATAATTTTATCCAGTTTTTTATTACGTACATGTTGAACTGGCAAGAGAGAGAGAGAGAGAGAGCGAGGAGAGAGGCGATAGCGCCAGCTGGATCGGAAATATTGCCCATAAATATTCGAGATATAACTGGCAATCGTGGCGAATATATATTTATATACTGCTTGTATAAATACATAGTCATATCCTTTGGCTGGTTTCGCGCATGTCCATATTTATACATACGTCGAGCAGGATAGTACGCGTGTATTTTTTCTCCAAGTCGTTCAATCATCCTATCGTGGCTTTTTACAATAAAGAAGAATATACTGGAGAATCATTTTTACAAGTTGTCTCACCAAATGATTTTTCATTTTTCCCTCATCTCCGCCCGCCCCTTCGAATCGAACAATGACAGAGCAAAATTTGGTTGCCGCCAAGCCCGGACAATAATTTGCAATTCCATTAAAATGAATCTCAAGACTCTTTGGCGAATTCATTAACGGGATAAAAAGGCTCGATCGCTTGATGCGGTCGCATACGCGAATAAATCAATTTAATTAATTGGAATACCGTTTTAAATAATGAAACGCTCGGCAATAATTTGAAGAGAGAGAACAACCGAGATTAAAATGTACACCGCCTTATAAATCGCTGCTGCGTATATACGAAAAAGGTGGGATTTCGCTCAGAGGGACCGAGAAATAAAGGAAATAAAAAACAATGTGGAGAAAGAGTTAAGTGGAAGGAAAAGGGGGAGGATAAACGCGCCCGCTGAACGAGCGGTGTATATACGATAATATATAGTATAGCTTCGTACGAAGATAAAGGGGAAAGAGTGAGTGAGGAACCTTGTGAATTCAATGATGCAGCAATATGTGTAGATACGTACGAATATAAATGGAAATAAAAAAGAAACACACACACATTTTGTATGTGTACGCCGCATGTGTTGTACTCGTATTAAGGACATGCGTGTAATTTAGCGTATGTGTACGTGAAACCGGCTGTGGAACCGATTCGCGACGCCCGTTGATTATAGCAATTAGCCGATCGGTAGTTGTAGTTTGTCGGTTGCTTGAGAAGCTTGAGAATTAAACGGACGAGGCGAGAGGAGAGAGCAAAGCGACAGAGAGTTAAATAAGAAGTGAGGAGGAGAGAGAGAACGTGTCAATGTTTCGTGAAAAGCCCGAGGCCACTTCTAAATCACAGGCTTACCGACGCGATCGGCCAGCCTGTAGTGCCTTGTCCTGCTGGAGGTTAAATAACGAAGGAATTAAACGAAGAAAAAAATTCACTGCTCAAAGTTTCGTCTCTACGCTATTGACACACAAGTAATTTTTATTTTCGAGAGTTTTTTTTTTCGGGCTTCTCGATGTTAAGGAAAGTTCGATCTTGTGGTTTTTAGTGCGATTTCTTTTCGCTTTATCTCCCGCCGTCTTGTCGGCCTAAAGGAAGCGACTGCCAAGTTTAACGCGAGAAAAACGAAAGGACAAGTACCCCGATTCCGACGCCTCCGCTCTGTGAAGCTCCGCGTGACGGAAGAGATCGCGAAATAATAAAAAGAAGAAAAAAAGGGTCGTGAAGAGTCGAGCAGACGACGAGGATATACGCCGCCCGAGAGGAAAGAGAAAGAGAGAACGAGAAAAAAATAAAAAGGGGACAAGATTTTCGCGACGAGCTCGTCTTCTCTCATTCCTCTCAACGCTCTCTCGTACGCTCTGCTCTACGCGCGACAAAAGCTTCCAAGTGGCTCTTTCATTGGCCGTGCACCGCGCGTTAAGCGCGAAATAAAAAATAAAGAGCCACCCGCGAGGTATTATTTCAAATGCTCTCTATATATAACCTCGCGATATGTATCTTTCTCTTTTTCGCACTCTCCGCACAGTCCGCATAAACTATCCTCCCTTACTCTTATCCATCTCTTCATCCCCCTTTTTTTTATACACATATAGATAAACATATAGATTTTTTTCCAACTCTCTCGTCACGTCTTGAATCTTCAACTTTTTATTTCAAATACAAACAACAGCTTTCTGCTCAATTGGCACAAAACTTTTATCGCTTTCTTAACACTTGCACTCTAGTCTGATTATTCTCACGATTTTAATTGTTATTCTCCCGCTCACAAGATACAAAAATATCAAAGAATGGAAGAAAAGAATTCCGAGACTCTGCGATTAAAATCGCGAAGGAAATGATCGAAATGCACGAGAGCATGAAAAGCCCAAAATTTAGCAACTCGTTCGGAAAAAATTTGGGTTTTTTAATGAAAATTCGAAAAGAAGTTTTGCTCGTGCCTACAGCATTTTTATTTTCATAGGAAAACTCGTTTTCCTCGAGTGTGTGCTCGTGAAATTTGAAAAAACTCAAAAAATTAGAGACGATGCGAAGACAACAAAAAAAAACGGAATTTGAGCGTTAATACGAAATTGATTTAACGAGCACACGGCGAAAATGAAATAAGAAGCAATAAACTCGAGACCCGACGAAACGGACACGAGAGTCTCGATTCTGACCAGCCATTTTTTTCCGGCCTGTAAAACGGGGATCTCGAGTGATTAGTAAAAAAATAATGATTTCCCCACTCGCGTTTCTTACACTCAGTGATTTCTCTCGGCTGGTGAGAATTTTAGCCGGAAACTACCCTCGAAGCAGTTGCGCGATCGTGTCGAGTATATCGCGCTTGGGAGACGTCTACAAGTCGCTCGCGCTCGTGTCCCGACGTAATCCGACCAGTAATTAGTCAATTAATTAAGGTTTGCATAATTATTAGCGAGGAATAGAGGCGGAGAGGAAATAAAAAGAGAAAAAAAACATTGAAGAAGGGTGCGAGATGGCGAAAAAGAAAAAGGGGAATCCGTGGTCGAAAGCCTGCTTCCTTTAATTTTCTCTTTTTCACCTTCCCACATAGTCACACGCGCGCGCACACACACACACACACACACACACACACACACACACACACACATATACAAACGTCGAAGCGATTGGGAATTATTGAAAAAAATTAATTGTGCGTGAAGTCTACCGGGTCTCTCCACACGTGCTTCCTACCCCTTAATTTCTTCTTTTTTTAATTCCTTTCTTTACCGTTGATTTTTCCACCGATTCTCTCGCGCTCGACTCATTCCTTCCTTCCGGCATAAATATTTCTTTTTTTCTTCGCTCTTCCGCTATCGGTATCACACACAAAAGTAAGTAATCCACCCGAGTGCCATTCTAATTTCACGTCTGTGTGTAGTAGTACACGTTTTTACCAATATTTGTCCTTGTTCAATATCAAAGTTTAACGTACCGTGTGAGTCATAAAAATCAACAAAAAACCATCTCGTCTGCCTCCACCGGCTGAAAAAAAAAAAAAATATTCACCACGATTGAGAACCTGGAGGAAGGGAAAAAAATAAAAACGCTAAATAGACACCATTAACGTCCCATTCGAGGAAATAAATCCTGAGCAGAGAAATCTTGAGATACTTGAATAAATTTGATCAACTCGGTCTAGACCGAAGACTGTTTCCGTTCACCCTGGTCAGAAATTACTAAGGGAAAAGAATTCTGAGACCGTTTTAGATCGTACGCATGAGAATATTTCTCGAAAGACAAAAATAATGGAAAATCTTGAGCCGAGTCGTGCGGGGGAGGGTTGACAATGTTGAAAATCCACAAACAGGGTGGTTAAGGGTAGTTCGTGCAACTGGAGTGTGCGTGGAGCATGTTAAACGTGGGATCGTCATTATCAGCGTTCTGTTTTATCATGAATTATAATTAGCTGGATAAATATGCATTGGTGCATAACGTAATTTGACCAATAACATTAAATTACTCACACTGGCCTACAAAATAAGGGAGAGAGAGAGAGAGAGAGAGAGGATCGAAGTAAAACTGCACGCATGGCTTCGAATCTGGTGGATGATCCGTCCAAGTCCACGAGTGTGTTGCAGAGCTCGACAGGATAATACGATTAATACGTTCTGCTAATTGACGATAATTAATATAAATAAATGATCGCCTATTGGCAGCGATTCGATCACGTGTCTCGAGATAAAAATTCCTTTCGCTCATACATCATATTCTCTCTGTGCAGAGCATAAAATTCACTCCAATTTATAAATATTTGTCATTGCATAATAACAATACGATTTATCGTTCCATTGAAATTTCATTGCTCACTGTCCAGCCTTTACCCCAATCCACCAATTGATATCGATCCAAAACAAATTCAACATTTTCAAAAAATTATTATTGCTCCGACATCGAATATTTGCGGCAGAAAAATCTTCACGAAATCTCGAATTTTTTTTCCTTCTCTCGCCTCGCGGCCCACATCGACGAAAATTGAGGAAAAAATGTTGCGTACGAGAAATTTAAAAACAAATGTACAACACGTAGCTGAGTCATTAATTCCACTCGACATAATCGATTTGGCAGGGTTACGTCGAGGGGTAGAACTCAGTTGAACGCGAGCTGTCGTTCATGTCGTCGCCTCTTTATACTCTATATATACTATCCTCTGTTATAGACATATACATATGTACAATCTATCACACTTCTATTTATACGAGTCAGCGAAGCGCGAGCCCACGCACGCCAAATATATGTGCGGTTATACACACCTCGCGTAATGCACCCTTACAAATATGAATTTATATATATTTATATACGTCAATCCTTTATTATATTCTCTGCATACGAATACATAATTACAGATTTTGTAACATAGACTGTTTACATTTTGGCTAGCCGCATTCTCTAATGCACCTTTATTTATATGAAGTTACATATTCTCGTTGTCCTATCCGCTAATCGATGTTTACTCAGTTCCTAAAGAACCAGCCACCATTATTGATACGGCAATTTTCATAAATCAACATTCAAATTTTTTTCTTATCTTCGAGGAAAAAATCGATCTCATTGATTGCTCGGTAATGTAAAGAAAATTCTGGAACAATGGATATGAAATTTTGTGAAAAAAACGTCGCCATTTTGTTGAATGCGGGGAACTAAATAATTTTTTAATAATTTTATAATATTTTTCATTCCTAACGAAACATTCAACAAAATTAACGATTGAGATGACCAAAATGTACGTTCGGAAGAAACTTCCTTCAATATTTTTTGCTGCAATGACAACATTTTTGTGATTTTTGAAGAAAAGTCTAGTCGAATGTATCGAACAAAATATCGCTCTTGTCCAACAAAATTTTCTTCTCAGTCGGGATAAAAAATTGGGAAAATTTATTTTTTGTCAGGAAGAAAATGCAAGATGAAAAAATCTTTTCGCACCTGACAAGAGCGCGGTTTTGTGGCCTCGTGCGAAATGCTGATGTTATTCGTTAGCTCGGAATAAAAGGAAATAATTAGAAAAAAGAGACCTCACCTGGTGCGGAGCTCCGAGAGTGACACTCGATGAAAGGGAGCGTTTTCCGGATGGGCGACCACGTTATATTTTAGCTAGTAGAATAAGCCAGTGTCTGTACCGGCGAAGTACAGTTGCAGATTTTGAATTGTAACGCTTAAGAATCTGTAGAATCTTTTGCTGACATTTATTTGCAACGCAGTTTTTTATTCTCCTTGAAATGGCTAAAAGGAAAAAGCAGGGGAGAGTTGTTAATCATGCATGTTCCTCCTGGTGATTCTTCCTCCCGCTTTTTTCTCCATCAGTTCGTGTCGACGTGAGTCGGTGGAACTTCCGTCTCGTTGATCACGAATATTCAGCAATGCCACTCAGACGTAATAATTTTAATTGCTATTTTATTCATTCGGAAATCGTGCGAGATGCCAATGAAAAGCTCACCATAAAGATTCTCCATGGTGTTCCCTTTTTTTCCTCATTTGAAAAAGACCTTGTGCAATAAATAAAAACAAAAAGATCTGCATTCTCATTAAACATTGTGCATCGTCGGTTCTTTGATTGATTCAATTTAATTAATTCGAGTCAATCAGAAAATTAATGAAATTCCTTTTGAAATGGTATGAATCGATCGATCCACAGACGACACTCAGTTAAGCGGATACGAAAGCCAAAATTCGGATCAGCAGACGTGCATCTTCAAATAAATGCCCTGACGTTGCAATCCAGACAGAATATCTCAATTCGTACGAAGCCTCGATCGACAAGTCTGTCGAGAAAAATCTGACGACTCCAGACATCTATAAATATGCACAAATATCTATCGGTGAATACCGAAGAGAGAGATAACCCAGGGATAGTGAGGAAACGATAGGATGATCAATTCTATATTGAGATTTAAAAAAAAAAAAATTTAATTAACCCACTCGTACGAGAGACTCCTCGTCAATCGTTGAATGTTCGATCTCGCCTCGTTTCTCCAATAAAATTCGTGAAATTATTGAGCATGTCATACGAATATAAATCACCGCGACGTGACGAGGGAAGATCAAGATACGTATGTGCCAATTACTATAGATATATTTTATGCCATTTTACCGAATACTCTTCATGCCGGTTATCAGTAGATGAATAAAAAAAATTATTACCAACGAAATATACATACACATATATCTATATATGAACGGACTTGATATGATATGGGAATCGAGTCAGTCGTGTTTCGGAGCGACGATTGATTATCTGTGATTTAACGAGCTTCATCATTTAGCTGGTGGCATCATCGCAGTGAGGAAAAGTGAGTCTAGCGTTTAATGAAACGGAGATATCGAGCGCGAGAGAGCAAACGAGTAATTACGAGGATAAGAAAAATTGAAAATGGACGTGCGATTTTGCACAAAAAACCGATAACCGATTTTTCTGATTATCTCTCCAACCCAGTACGGTCTAAAGTTTTTTTTTTTTGCTCCTTTCCCATATAATTCCCATTGTCGAAGCGAAAATATCATTCGCTCGGAGCGAAATTGACATTTGCAAATCCGGTCCTCGCGATGGTGCGAGAGACTAAAATAAATGACGGACACTTGATGAGTAGTGGAAAGTTTGCAGGATGTTGTTATCGGAGAAGAAAAGAGTCGAAAGAATTCGACAAAGCAGTTACGTATAGATCAGGCCAGCGTTTATACTCGACACTGCTCTTTTTTCTTACTTCTTTTTTCCCTCTAGCGGTATAAATATTCATGTGTAGGATACCACGTGTTTTTCTGCCATTTCCTCGTTACTTGGAGCCACTTAACGTTTCAATACTCTTTTTTCTATTTCTTATTCACGTGTACATCGGGTCTGAGCGAAGAAAAGGCCGAAAGATTGAAATTTTGCTGAGTAAAATGACGTTAATACGTCTTTCTGGCGATTGGCTCGTGAGCTCGAGTAGAAAAAGGTTGTCCGGGCCAAGAGAGAAGAAAGCGAACGCTGGACAAAAAAATGAGAGATGGAGGACGATTTTTCTTTTCGTTCTTGAGCTCTTGGAACGTTGCGAGAACGTTACGCCTCCCACCCCCGCTCAACCACTTTTTCTGCTCGACTTGCTCCCCGCTTCGATGACGGTCATTTGCATGCGGAATCCTCGCGTAATTAAGACACCATTAGGTAGACTCCTCACTCATGCGTGCCACGCCATGTACCTTCAGATTTTTTCTTTCCTCTGCCACTTTTTCGATCCTCCGAGCAAATACACTCGTTAGCCTCCCTCTCTTGCTCGCTCAGTGAATCAGAAAAAAACATTGCGGCATGAGACCTGTTAAGGTTCTTATCAATCAGGTTTTTCCTCCTTTTTTTTTCTAGCACTGCAATGCACAGTAGTGCCACAAGGAAAATCTGATAAAGTGCGCTATTTGAAGTACTCCTCACTTGGCACAATGACGTTAAGCCAGAGAGCTTTTTATTCACAGCTCGCGCGCGGAATTGAGAAGCCACCTGTATAGATCCTTCGCCTCAGTCAAACGTTTTTTCTTCCTTCATTCGCGTAAGATATCCCACGAACAATGTTTCTTACCCCAATCCTTTATATCCCAAGATTCTCGAATTATTTCCATCACAAATTTCCCATTTTTCTCTCAATTCTTATTATTTATGATTGATCGTTCGTTACGACTCTTCATTTATTTTTAAACCCTTTGTTTTTTGCATTACGACGTTGTCTGACCGGAAATATGAGCCTGAAGTTTGCATCGACGCAATGCTACGAAATGAAGGAAAAAAAAATGATGATCATTCGTAAAGTCCAGCTCGAAAGACAAGAGACAAATTGAGAAAACAAAAAATTCGAAAAAAAACGTGACGAATCATATTTTTTTCTCATTTCGTGGCATTGCGTCGATGCAAACTTCAGGCTCAGCCGAAAAAGCGTTAATTCCACAAGTTTCCTTGTTTTGTTCGATCATACGATTCTTTTGAAATCAATTTTAATTAGCGATACGAAGATGCAATATGCTTCTCCATTTGTTTTCTATTTTCAAGGATAATTTGCATTCTCGTTGTATGAACGATACGTGTGAATATGCAACACGTCGTGTACATCATCCCCTTTCAGTTTTTCTTTTTTTTTTTGTTATTCTTCGTTCGCTTATATGCGTCAGAAGCTCGTATAATTTCGGCTTAATTGCATTTTCGTATTCACCTTGTTATTCTCACAACTCATGTCCTTTCATCGAGCTGTCAACGGGACGGTTTTTAGACGCGTTTTATACGTTTTTTTTTTTCTCTTTCGAGTTAAATTTTTTTTCATTATTCCAACGACCAAACATCTGGCTGCACGAACGCCTTCGTAGCAGAGTACGCGGCAAGCAACATTCATATGTCGATTGATGGAGCACGATTAACATTCACGTACGTGCGAAACTTAACGAAGGGGCAGGGGGAGCCAGAAAACTTGTTCAGACATTTAAATTTCAGAATGCGAACGAATGTGCATCCACATTCTCATATCAACCCTTCATCAGTCCTTAATCGAGTTCCTTGGCTCGAGAGACTCGCGTTGTCAATGATACTCTCGTGATTTTTTCTCCCTCAACTTGTTCGTTATTTTTTTTCATAGAAAATTCATTTTTATTGGAAATCAAAGACACATAACAAAATGATAAATTTATATTTTTCGCGACATCGTGAACTCGAGTAGCCATGATCGCTTCGAATCTCAGCATTAAACTCCACCGTCTGCGCTCACCCTCACAACCCCGAGCGACTAATTGCCTCCGGTGGCAAAAAGGAGGGGTTCATAAAAGCTCCCTAAGAAGTCAAGATGGCGGAGCTATTACGCCTTCAATCTGGATGGGTTCGCTCATCGTCGTTCCTCCCTCATTTCGCGCCAACCCCAATCACCATTTATCGAAAATATATTTTATTCAAAGACAGCCTTTTCGCGACAGCCTTTTCTTCGATCGTTCGATATGAACATTTTTCAAGAATCGAGCAGCTCTAAAATTTGCCAATACATTTTTTTCACATCCTTTGTCGATCCTGCTCGTCCTTTATTGATCGACCACAGTGTAGAACTCTTTATCAATATTTCAAAACTCAGATTCTAAAAAAAAGTGATAAAAATAATTATGAAAAAAAAGAAACAAATTCGAGAATTGATCGGACACACATTTTTGAAATCTTTTGCCTTAACCCCTTTCGCACAAATTGCATTCAGCTAATATTTCGATTATTCAGTTGAACTTTATGCACGCGATATTTTTAACCAATGCTATAAATACATGTATAGGTTTGTTCGTTTCCCATTCCATGGAGCTTTTCACCTGTGATAGCGTACGCTCATTTTACTTCGTAATAATACGACGTTTCTCGTTCAGCCTTGTAAATTACTGGCGTCGCGGAAACACGGGTAAAAGTGCAAGATGGGAAAAGCGATGGAGATTGGTTTCGCAGGAGGGAGGTCTCGATGTATCGTACGTCGCACGTCACGCCACTCGGGCTTTGACTGCATATTCATCCCTAACGACGAGACCCACGCGTCTGTTATTCAAAGTAGCGGCATGCATCCTCGTTTACCGGCTGCATGTACAAAAAAATCGTATGCATGTGTATGTAGGAAAGTTTAGGGAGTTTAGTTGTTGGATGTGCGACCTAAATTCATGAGGTTTATGGAGGAAAACAAAATATAAACGAAACGTCGAGTAACAAAGTAAATGAACGGTGGTGCGTTATGGATTTTTGAAAAGAAAAAAAAAAAGATGGACGCGTTTACATTTTGTTTTGTTACTTCGTGCGATCGTCCCGGCCCCCGGCGAATTGGGGATGGAAATTTGAGTCGTTGGCTCGACGAAAACTCCTTGAAAAGTCTTGATCCGTGATGATCGAGAATCAAGTGCCAGATTCGACGCGATCATTCGTTGTTCGTTGCAGCTCTCGTGGCCGAATCCATAGCGGGGGGTCGCAACCCTTATTTTTATGTGAAAATGTTATCGGAAACTCTTGGCAAGAGCGATGAGCTCTCATTTGACGAGATTCGAGGGTTCGATTTATAAAAGCGAATGAAAGTGCGTTCTCCGTTGACGAACGCAGCCCCGAATCTCCACCTCTTTTCGGCTCAACCCTCCGCGAGCCGATTTACCACAATTTCGCACTTGGCCAATGACGACAAGCGCCCCAAAATGAAAGAAGAGAGAGAAAGAGAGAGAGAGAGAGAGAGAGAGAGAGAGAGAGAGAGAGAGCGAAAAATTGGTGCGAAATCCGTCTACGACGTCGAACATCCCCTCCGGCAGTGACTTATTTCCTATTTACGCAAAGCCTCTTCCGTCAAAGCACCCCTTGCATGTCTCCACTTCTCCTTGCCCCTTCTTCCCAGCCTCGTCTCTTTCCCGTGCAGACTTTTCATTCACCGCCCCCATCGAATCCCTCCGGAACCAAGAAAATCTATCTATTCCGCTGCTTCGTCGCTCCACCGACGCGTCAACTTCTTCCAAGCCCCCGTTTCATCCAGACAAAATGGCGTTTCGAAAATGGCGCGTTTTATTCGATTCTCGTCGCTCTTCCCGTCCGCATGAAATTTTCAAGTGCCTCCACGCGTCCATAACCCTCTTCAGCCCCTTAATTCAACATCAACTCCGCTTCGTCAAATATTATTACACGATTACATATTCGATCTCTTCATTTTATCCAAAACGCATGAAAATTATTTTAAAGAAAAACTTGTTCGCCTCGTCGTTTCCATTCAAATCACTGAGATGTCAACATCGCCGTGGCTTTTTTCACCCGGGGATTTCATTGCTTTTCCGCCGCGTCGTCTCGCGGCAAAACGAGGATAAAAGTTAACTATTTTATTTCGTATCGCGAAAGTCACAACTGCAGCCCTAGCGCTTGAGGATTGTTTTTTTTTTTGTTGTTTTTCTCGTCAGCAGCGAATCCATTTCCCATTGTTTCGGTTTTCTATTTTCCTGCTCCGATTCCGCCGGTCGCGCGCTTTTCTTCTCGCCACCACTTCCTTTCGATTTCTCGTTACGACTAAATGTTTTACCGGCCGAATCTTCGCCCAGCATCCCTTAATATTATATTATCTCGGTTCTGCATCCTCGGTCCTGATTTTACTCGACCAATTCTTTTGTTTGCCCCTTGAATTTCTTTCTCGATGAGCTCTACTGGCGAGCAAGCATTCAATCAAATTTTTATCGCGTTGTAATTTGCGACGCTAAATTCGTTATACGATCAGCCACTGAGTACGAGAGAGACGAAGAGGAGAAGGGAGTCTCGGCTGTGGTAAGCCGCCGTGGGGCTCGTGACCACGAGAGATACACCAGGATGAGGGAGTATCAGTCGAACAACCCTTCGACGTCCAACCTCATGGACCGTGCAACGAACTATATTCACGATAAAATGGACTCGGGGCCAGAGCTCACGATATGTCACGAAACCTTAAACTTCCAAAACCCATTGGTGTACGCTAAATATCTAGGAAAATACTCTTATCATTTTTTTCAACGTGCAATTGACCTCCTGAATTCAATTCTCCCGGAGCATCGTCCTCGCGAAGAATTCTTACCATAGATTTTAAATGTTGACCACACGTTGTTCCGGTGAGTTAGTGCCAAAAAAAAGGTCAAACTGGTTCCCGCAATAATCGCAGCAAGTCCGTAAAGTTGTACAAAAGTGAACGGGAGGTCGCGTCGACCAAACCGGAAGAAATGAGCGGCGATGGGAAAATGCGGGCGCGATGTTTGGTTGAGCGGAGCTTGCCGAGCAGGTTATCGTGCGAGGAAGAGAGAGAGAGAGGGAGGGAGGAAGGGAAGGTTGCGTTTCCGGTGAGCGTGGGCCATTTGCAATATTCTTCTCGTAGAGACGCGATTCCGCGAGAGCTCCAGCAACGATTGAATTGTCCATTTATTGAAATGATTAATTGTCTCACCTGCAGGAGGTTGGTCCTCGCGCTTCTGGATCGTTGATGGGCTGGATCGTATATTTTGTGTATATCACAAGTTGTCCATTGCTGCGACCCCCTCGAACGTTTCTCGTTCTCACCGGATGTTAAACGCTCGTGTCCATCCACCCTCTCGGGTGCTTGATTGCTTATTTACAAATAGGAAATTTGAAAATGTGCGGATTCGCGCTTTCTCTCTTTCGCTACAGCCTTTCCGTTAACCTCCACCTTGCCCCTCCGTGCTCCGTTTCCTCGTTTATTCTCTTTTCCGTAAAATATCAACGAACGAATCGCGTCGAGTGAGAGACAGCCGCAGCATCAAAACGGAAGCTCGCGAAAGCTTCGGCACTAACTCGTTCGAGAATCCGGCCTTCGGATTCGAGTATTCGACTCTCGCGAGAACGCCATTGCGCGACACCAATATTGTAGGATATTACGAATTTGCTATTTTCCGCGAGTTACCTCCTCCCCCCTCCCCCGTTCACCAACCAACTCTCTTCCTCCCTCTCTCCAGCATACCAAATTGAAACTAGATTGTTAATTAGTCGTTGGTAATTATGACCTCGTGTCTCGTATCTATACATGTCGACATCGGTTCTGCGCCGATTGAAATCGCTTTTAAAATTACATTCCCAAGTTTTCACCCGATAAATCATAACCTTGTTACACGTTTCTCGATCGACAATAAAAGAAATTCATATTACGACGATCATGGGCAATTTTCATGAGAGAATTTCATTTTTTTTCTCGTCCTTCCTCGATGACGTGGAGTCTCTTAAAAATGTATAACAGAGTCCTGAAATAAATGAAAATGAGAAATGGATTGCGAGGTGGTAAATTATCGGGAGGGAGAGGGCGAAGCAGAGGACAGGAAGAAACGTAATTCGCCGCAAGCACGAGGTTCGTGTGAATGATCGCATCTCGCCGCATCGTCAGGACAACGATCCAGTCACGTCGCCCTCTCGATACCAAGCGAATCGAAGAGAAACCGCAACGACGTGGCTTTGTTATAGGGGAGAGGCGGGCAATGCGGAACACTAAGCAGAACATTCTAAAATGGTAACGATTATTGAAAGAGAAATTATTTTGTTATCCAAGTTTTTCAATCGACTTAACGAGGACGATGATTTCAACAATAAAGATAAGCTTTGTCGTTCGAAAATAGCATTTGAGATAATAATTTTAGCCGAATTCTCATTTTTTCGATTTTTTTTTTTTTTTACTCCAAAAGCTGGTCGTCTCTTAATTTTTTAAGCCGGACGATCAGAATTTTTAAGATTTGGAGTGAAAAAAAAAATTCACATTTTTGCGGAGGGTGTTCCGCTTTGCCCGCCTCTCCCCTATCTCTTGGTGATGATGACTCTGTCTCTCCTTGCTGTATAATACGAGAGATGTGAGAGAATGAGAGAGGAGTCGAGTTATAAGATATATAGATATGTATGGAGGTGTGTAGGCTCTGCCAAAGACCCGAATCGCGGTAACGTTCACGACCGAATTGAATTCGTCGACGACCATCCTACCACCCATTTACGTATCCATCCAGTAGGATGAACAGGAGAGAAGGACGGTGTGCAGGGACAGTTGATGCCCGGTACGCCCGCGTTACGAGCCTGCCAATTGGAATGCAGAATCATACCGGAAATACCGAGTAATGCACCAATCAGAGTCTGGGAATAGTTAGAGGCCTCGGATGATTAGGAATGCACGCAATAACCTCTGATTAATGTGATCGGTGTTGTAGCTCGCGCTTTCTCCCTCACAAGCTCTCTCTCTCTCTCTCTCTCTCTCTCTCTCTCCCCCTCTTTCTGCTGGCTGTATTCCGCGTTGGTCACCGGGCCTGGTTACCAGAATCCACGTTTGCTGTGTGTACAGTCTGAACTGGTACAGTTTCCCCGATGCTCTTCGCCTTTTGCAGCGCGAGGAGGAGGAGGAGGAGGCAAGAGGCAGGAGGCAGGAGGGATAGTACGCTTGGGCCACGTTCTCCATCCTTTGGTTCATGGAAGCGCACTCCAAGTCATTTCGTTCTGGGTTCCCAGCCTGGCAACCCGTCAGCGCGAACAACGACCCTCTTTCCGCATCGGCCCTTTTCTCCACCTCGTCCCCGGCATAACCGAAAATCCACGAGGACGTATGAAGAACGATGCAAATGGACCAAATAGTTAGCTGTACGAATGCATCAAGGATTCTACCGATTCGCAGCATCCAAATACTTTCTCCATCTCTCGCGTTCGCTCTCCTAAAGTTCGATGAAAAAAAAAAGCCCTAATTACGAGAACTGACCTCCGGTATTCCTCGATGATTATCGATGACGCACATTTGCCCGATGATCTTTCGCGTAGTTTCCTTCCCCCTTTCTGATCTGCCTCCCCCGTGTCCTCTCATCAGGATGCTGCTGCGATAGAACGCGAATGGTGAATCGAAGGAATATACGAGGACGAGAGTGCAAGGCTGCCGCTGCTGCTGCTGCGTTGCGAGTACGTGTGCGGCTCCAAAGAGAAGTGTACGCTAGGCGCAAGCTATAGTAATAGATATATCCGGTATACGAGCAGCGTCAGAAGCAGCATGCATTTACATAAATACATAACGCGAACGCATACAATGTTGGTGCTATGCTGTCAATTCTAGCCTTGCGGGCGAGGCAATTCTGAGTTATGCCAGGACGCCGTGCCCTATGGCGCTCTCTACCTCATTTCTCTACCTCTGACTTCGATGTCTACACACACATACATACCTATCTATACATTTATCCATATATTACGTATACATACGCATATTATTCTCAACCCTCTCTTCCAACAGTCTAACCACCCTTCTCTTCACCACCGATGCTCCCCTTGCCCGTTATTCTCGTTCGCGATACGTGTGTGCCCCACAATATCTCTCTCTCTCTCTCTCTCTCTCTCTTCCTTTCGCCCTCTCGCCTATACACTTGTCCGAAGCTCGATGTTTCGCTCTCTTGCAACTCCCTGCGCATCCGTAGACCTGTTTCCCTCCTCGTATGTGTCGCAGCTATACTTGCATTTCTCAACCCTTCCCGTAAACCATTGCGGCCCTACGTCGCTCGCCTCCACTACTCCCTCCGTTATTTCCACCACATGTATTCAAACCTCGTAAGTACCTCGACGAATACTCCTCCGAAGGCTCACCCACACCTATTCCAACTTTGTATACGCAGTGTAATGCTGCATATATATCCGCGTGTACGCCAACGATTGTATAATGCAACCCTCTCGTTACACGGGTATATATCACCGCGCATTGTCTGAATAACTTGTAGAGAGAGAGAGAGAGAGAGAGAGAGAGAGAGAGAGAGAGAGAGCGAAAGAAGAGTGAGATCCAGCCAGAGGGAACGGAACGAGAACCGTATTAATGCGGATGCCGAACCGAGGCAACCCTCTCGGACCTAACCCCCTCGGCCTTATCATATCCATTCCAACACTTTTTTCCAATCATTCTCTCCCTTCGCTAAACATCATTACATCTAATCGTACACAACCCTATTTTCTACGATGCTGATGTTTGCCTCCGTGAAATGCAACGAAATTCTGTTTTCCATTGACCAGAGCTCACAATTCTTGTTCAATATTCAATCAAAATAATAGAGAGATATTTTTTTAAGATCCAAAGATAAAATCGACACGAAAATTATCGTGATTTTTTGTATTGAACAATAAATTTGTAGAGTATTTTTCGTTGGAGCCCAACGCTGCGAACTTCAGTCACGTTTTTTTCTCAGTGGCTTCACGAATACGTTGAACATGCTCGAGGACAAAAGCTTGACAATTTTCATGCATTTGTTTAGGGGATTTATTAAATTTGTAATATTAACGTGAAAATTCCAAAATATTCGGAATTCAGTTTCATGCCAAGCAAGAGGGAGATTCATCGATTAATATTTACAATTATTTTTAATTTGGAATATTTCATTTATCATGATAATTGGCGAAATATTCGCGACGAATTTGTAGCAGATTGATAATAATTTTATATAATTAACGATACAATTATTTTGACTATTTCTTCTGTGTAAGTGAATTTTTTTGTTGGTACAAATAATTCGATAAATGACTGTCGACATATTTTCATTTGGAGCTTTACTCGAGCTCGTATAAATTCTCTCGAATACGCTACATCACTGATACTCGTATATTTAATATTATCCACGTAATTTTCAATTCTTACGTGCCTGATGCTATCCAATCGATAACATTAAAATTCCCGAGAAAATTGAATTATTTCACAGACGAGAGTTTCTCTCCGACTGTGCAGGGGCTGCTTCGCTTTCTCTCTCTCTCTAGCTCTGTCTACTTGCCGCTGCTGGCTATCACTACATTATAGATTTACATTGAGCAATGGTAGCTGCTGAAGCACCAGCGGAAGGAGAGGGGCTGCTATATATCCTGGGACCATAAGCATGTACCTTTGACGAGTCATTAAGAATTGATTCCCTCAGGCGAGTCCAGCAAGCTTTCTGCCAGTACCCTCTCTCTCTCTCTCTCTCTCTCTGCCTTTCTCTCTCGTCTCTTCCCTCGATCTGTGTTTTACTCTCCCGAGTGCTTAGAGGCAAATCGCGAATCCGATCGAACAAATCTTCAAGCCTCTCCTTCTTCCCTCTGACGTTAAGTGTTTATTTTAATGAAAATGATTTTCTCTCGATCGGATGTCTGATCAAAATGACGTGTTGGCCGTATCTACTGAAATTTCTTCGTTCCCTTCGGCAACGAACAGAAATAAAGAAAAAAGATATTTGTTCGGTGTCGCATTTTTCGGAATATTATACAAAAACGGTCAAGTCCCAATAAATAATTGAGTCTCGCAGCCTTTTCTCTCTCTCTCTCTCTCTCTCTCGCTCTCTCTCTGTCTTTCTGATGGTCCGTCGCGCGTTTAATATTTCAAAGATCGGGACAGAGCACGCGAAATGGTCTCGTGATTGCAATATTTAAGGCACGACGAAGAAGCTCGTACGCGTAGCAAGATCGAGAGAGCAGGATAACACTCGCTTTTGTGACTATGTGCGAGTGACTTCGTGTAGAGAGTAGCATCACACAAGTCCTCGAGTATTTACGAGAGGAGAGAGAGAGAGAGAGAGAGAGGCCTCGAGGTCCATTGGGAAATCTTAAAATATATTTTATTCCTTTCCGACTGTTGCTCCAGGCTTGGGCCGATTCGCTCTTCGCGAATATGTTGAAAAAATATAAAAATAAAAAAGCATCCATCGATTCATCCTATTTTAATAATATTAAGAATTTTTTGTTTCATCCATTTCTAGATTTTTCCTCCTTGACGAGATTAAAATCGCAGCATCCACAATCCTCGAAGATAAACCATTTTAAATAATTTAATAAAATTTGAAAAAAAACAATTTTTCCATCCGTCCAATCACATTTACAGATATTACATTTTTTGTTTACGTTCCTCCACTTGTTATTATTATGAAACGTATAAGAAAACGCTTCCCTACTGACAAATCTATACGAGCTGCTTTCGAGAATGAGAAAAAGTCTCGAGAAGTTTTTAGACTGCTGCTATGAAATATCTTTATGGAAATAAATGTAAAACGTGAAATATAGCTCGCGTAGCTGTCTCCCCTGAACGTAAATATATATATATATCGTATGTATTTATATATATGTAATATACATAGAAAAATAGCAAGAAAATCTAGTATGCATGTATATTTGTGTGCTGGATATATTAGTGTTTTTCAGTTCCTTTGGTAGTTGGCGAGGCAGCGCCCTCGTTCGTTGTGCCCAGGAATATGAATCATTTATCAGTCTACTTCGTTCCTTTCCCCCCGGCGTTGCTTCTATCTTTTCCATCATAAATGTATAAATAAATACATACATATTCGAGTCTCATCGAACCTTTCGTTGCGAAGGTTGAGAGATGACCAATAAAAAAAGCATGGAAAGAAATTTTTTAAAAACGTATCGTCAAGGTGTCCGTGGGAGGCGAAGAAAGGCTGAGAAGGAATAGATTTTTTCAAGTATGCGAATGTTTACGAGTTTTTCAATATTTATTCCCGTATTGTTTGTCACGCGCGTTAACAAACACGTCGCTTTTTTATTTTCTTTCATATCGTCGTTGTGCAGTGGCCGAGTTTAAAATCGCAACTTTCTGGGTATGTGCCGCGCGCGCTTTTTGCCGAACGGCCAGTCTCCTGAAGGGGGCATCGCCACGCTTTATTGCAATTTTCATATTTTATTCGGGAAGGGCCTCTCGCGAGAGTATATACGGAATGTCCGGAAAAAGGATCCGCGCAACGAGCTCGTATTGCGAGACTGAAAAAAAAGTAAAATAATGAAGAGAGACGGAAAATGTTGGGGCGAAGTGAGAGGAGATCAAAAGCGCTGTTTCTCGTACGTGTACGGATATTTGTTAATTCACGTTTGGGGCTCGGGGTCGCAAATAGATAAACAAAATGTTTTTGTTTTGTTTTTGTTTTTTATCGATAAAACAAAAGTAGACGAACAAGAGGATAATGCAGAAAAGTTCACGAGGCTCCCGGGGGGTTCGATGAAACCGTTCAATAGTTGGACCCGATGACGCGGCATCATAAAACGAAAAAACGCGCGGAGCGCGAGAAAAGTTTCAATTTTTCAGCGTCGTCGAATAAAATTATTATTGACAAATGAGTAAGCGAGATGGTCGGTCGGCGGCGGACCGGAGCATCCGTTCCTATGTTTTTTCTCACTCGAATATACACACCAGGAGAGCCACACACAAACGCAAGCTTCGCATCAACTCGTACCCCTTTACGCTGACTCGAAGCGGGAAAAAAGCTTGAAGCCCCCTCCACGGAGCTGGTCCGAGTATTTTTAATATTTAAAATTTAATTTACAAAATGCCACTGCCTACTCGACTCTGCTACTGTCTGTGAATATACATGCAGCGCGGGATGAGGCCGAAAAAGCTGGCAGTGTCGGTGGCTACACCTGCACTCACGCATCCATTTTTTTTTTTTTTGCCAAGCTCGTTTTTTCATATTTTTTCCTTTTTTATTCATATTCTTCGTCTTTGTCCGTTTCAGTCTTTTTTCATTCGCGCGTTTGTTCGTTCTCCACTGCGGGCTCTCTCTTTTTCATTCGCACTTTGCTCCCAGCACGTGGAGAGAGCAACTACAGAGACAGAAGAACGCGCGCGAGAGAGAGAGAGAGAGAGAGAGAAAAGGGGAGAGGCTGGAATTGGGCTCGATGGAACGGATCACGCGTATAGTAACGGATTATTATCGATGCGCCTCTACCAGTTTTTCGATGATACCGAAGCTTTTAACCCCTTTACCGTTATATACACGAGTGTTTGATGCGTTTCCACATTCTCCACATATTTTTTTCGCTCTCGCCCCAATTTTTCCTTCTCCCTTTTGTTTAAGACTCATCCTTTTAGTTATTCGATACGAACCGGTGAGCTTTGTACTTGCCAAAGCTCTTTCCCCTTCTTCTAGCTAGCCGATGCGTTAATCCAAATTTCCCGAGAGCTGCCTAATTATTAATCATCAGACGAAAAACTCTCACCTTAATTTTCTACCGACGAACTTGGTAACATTTCTCGTCAAGCTCGACGGGGCAGTCCGTGGCATTATTCAACTTTGCCACTTGACATTTGACCGGTACGTTTCATAATTTTACGCCAAATTGAATGTCAACGTCGAGAGCTCGCTTTTGCCAATTGTTTTCCAAACACGAGTTCATTAAACCGAATTCGTCGAAATCCTCTATCGGCCGTACGAGCCTCGATCAAGAGCGAGAGAGAGAGAGAGAGAGAGAGAGAGAGAGAGAGAGAGAGAGAGAGAAGCACAGGAATGATTGAGCACACCTGCAAAATTAACCACATCAGATGATCGAAGCTTTTGTCCTCGTGTGTTCTAATCGCCATCATCAAAGTACCTACCAGCAAGCCTAGCCATGTTTCCCGTTACTTTGAGTCCAAGTCCATCTACGACCGGTATAGGGAGTGTTGAATTAAGCTATATATAGATATACATATGCATATATGAAGTAACGATAGGCGAGGAGTGTGTGTAAGCCAGCGAGGAAGAAAGAGCGAGAGAATAGATTTGGCAAGTGAGTTGGCGCGAAGCGTACAAACACACTCTCGATATCGTGAATCAGATTCGCGAAAATCGATTGACCCGTCATCCTGTCAGGAGCCATTGGAGTGAACCGCCGTTAGACCGGTCGCCATGTGCAAATGTATAGACCACCAGAGTGGAGAAGGCTCCAGGGGGTGAAATTGCAAGAGCCGAGCTTTTGGGTATTGTACATGAGAGAAGGTACCGCGCGCTCTCGCGAATCCCCGAGTCGGAGGGTCAGGATTTTCGAGTAGTCAGGTAATTCGAACCCTCGATAAGGGCGAGAGCGAGCGAGACAAACTTGCACCATCCACATGCTCTTGATGCCTGTGAGCTTTGCTACTATCGCACGTGTGTATCTTGCTGTCGTTGCAACTGGAAAGTGAAGAGAGAAAATAAGAGAGACAGAGAAACTGAGAGGAAGCTTAGCCGAGGTGAAAAGCGGGCTCGGCACGCTTCAAACGACCTACGTAATTCTCATCCAACACCATAGCCTACACCAACCACTGCTATTTAGCCACTCGATCGTATGCACCGAACGAAAGCGCTATATAGGCATTTCTAACTTTCTATCCATCTGCCGAACATTGCATCGTATTCGGGAGGATTTCCTCGTAGCGTTTCGTCGTTCTCGAAAATTAGAGAAACCCTGAAATCAAATTAATAAAAATTCTTTTGGATGCAGACACTCCAGCATCTTCCATAAACGTCGACTCGAGGCAATTCCTGAAAAGAATTCCTCAGTCTTTTTGTCCTTACTCAATAGCAAATTTGTTGAAATTTTTTTTTTTTTTTTTTTCCACCTCATTCGTCCTGACTCTTTCCTTCTTAGAAACGTCTCTCCCCTCGATATACTCGTTCGTTGCTGGTCTCGTTCGGTACACGCTAGAGGTACGACGACCCTCCGCACAAGAGTCTCCTCATCCTCCCGGAATCAATTGCGGTTGTCATGGCTACCGTAATGGAGATCCAGCAGAAACTCTCTGGCACTGCTCGTATATATGCAAGAGCATGATGGTCAATATATGCGTGTGGAATATATGCCTTTTCTACGGGAGATTGACCAAAGCATGCGTGAGTTAGGGCGTGGACGAGAGGGAAGTAGAACGATGCGGTACGTGGCTCGATTTGTACGTCATGGAATCAAAGACCGTCCAAGTGGTAACAATGTCCTAACGGGGCATGTATTTCTCTATAGATATATCTTTATACGTCTATGTCGTTCGCTATGGGAAAATACTAGTACGAGGCTCGTCGCCAGCACCCTCCAACGTAATATACAAATGAATGCAGCGTATATATATCTGCCAGGGTAAAAGCAATCGCTATCCCTTCGGCGTCATTAATTATAGTTTTTCTACACATTTCCCTTTTTTTTTCTGCGTCGAGCCGTTGTCAAATTTTTTCTCGGGCCAACATTCCTGTTAAAACATTCAGACTTCCCTCTACAGTCTCATTAATAACGTTGGCAAATATTTTCGAGGGTCACGAGTCTCTGAAAATGAGAATCGCAGATTTTTATACGCTTCGGGACATTCGAGGGTGAGTTGAATGACATTTTTTTTTGTTTATTTCATTAAGACTCGTATTATTGGAGTTTATTCGGCCCTCAATCATCGCCGTTCATCAATCTAATCCGTCCATATCGAAAATGGCCGTTCCGAATGCGCGATGTCGATAGAAAAGTTGGGTATTGGCTGAAAGTAAAAGTATTTTGAAATAGCTCGTTCTGGATATTCGCAGGTGAGGGAGAAAGCGTGCAAATCACACGAGGCCCCTCCATTCATATCGTATACTTGTTTGTAGATTCTTTTTTATGTGCCTGAGTCTGTGTGCTTTCGTTTTCCATGAGCAGGGTCGAAACGCAGTATAAAAACTCGGAAGAGAAAGGGAGCGAGTTGTCTCGTATCACGCGATCCTGACGCTCACACTGGACTGCGATTTCCCGTAACTCTATCAAGCCTTTTCTCTGAAATCAAATTCGAAATAGTGCCGATGCCGTCTCGTACATATTCTCACTCTCTTATCAATCTTTCCAAGATTCAAGGCACTTTTTTTTGCGAAACCTCGATCGCGTTGATCGGTGCATCGAATCTTCGTGAAAATCGTGAAAATCGCAAGGAAATTTCTTTTGAATTCGGGAGAAAAAAAATAGGACGGTTTTTCATAAATGATTTTTAATGATTTTTCTAATTAGTTGAGAATTGGAAATAAAATAATATAATTTTGAGATCCAGGTTCACGGAATTGAGAGAAAAAAGTGTCTCACAATTATGTACGGCATGATGTTAAAGTTTTTTTTTATTTCTGCGGCCTGGTTGGAAAATAAGGTTGACTTGCGAAAGGATTCTCGTGGTATCGTGTGCGGTGATAAATTGATTAATGAGAAAGCATGGATTGGCTTAAAAAAGTATGAAGCAACGTTGAGGCAAATAATGTGGAATGGGGAAGGTTTTTGTTGTTGTTGTACGGTAAAATAGGACATAAGAAGAAGCAAAAAGAATAGGGCGTGAGGGATCGCGTGGTCAATAAACAATAGTCAGATGGGGAGTTACGAGTAGCACGCTTTGGGGCTAGGTGATCGAGGATTAAAAAGAAAGAAAAGGAAAGAAAAAGTGGATCGTTCTCGAGCGGATGGTCGAAACGGAAAAAGAGCATCTCTCGCTGCTGTCTCTCTTTCATTTGCGTGTCGACCTTTATTAATTGGGGCGGCGTTAATTTTAATCAGGCGCCTTTCGATGCCCCCTTCTCGGCCCCTCCGCCGTCGTCGCCTTTCCTATCCTCCTTTTCCTCCCTCGTATTCTCTCTCCCGTCCCCGAGATTTGATTTACGAATGCGAAATATTTTTCCCTCCTCGAATTGATTTACCAGAGTGACCGAGACGAATAGCCCGCCACTAGAATTCATGCAAACTTGACATAAATTAAAACTTTAATTAATCCGCGTTCTTGCCATATTTTACTTGGACTCTGTCCTCTTCAAGCGCGCCCTCTTTTTCCTTTAATATCTTTGACATTTCGTGCGTTTTTGTTTTGTTCCACCCAAGATTCCCAATTTCTCTGAGCTTTTGTGCTTTCGGAGAATTATATTTTTCTCTACAATTTTCAACCCTAATATCAGAGGGTCCGTGTCCGAGCTGGGAAAAATGTGTGAATTTTTCCAATTTTTCCTTTTAATCCGCTGCCCCATTAATAATCGTTCCAAATTTTTTATCCGTCGCTTTACTCACGTGATAATATTTTCAATAAATCTTGACGATTTTCATTAGCGATTCGCGTGTCGTCCCAACTATTATATACGGCCATTTTCCTCTTCCGTACATTAACGCCTCAAGGGACCAATCACGGGATACTTGCTGTGCGTAAGCCTATACAGATATTGCGAAGAACACCATGGTCAATACGGAGGGAACATAACTCCTGTACTTCCTCGCTAACCCGATGAGAAAACTAGATAAGATATGTTTATGTAGCATTAGAGAAGGAATGGGGGTTGAACGGTATAATATTGAAGCGGGGACACCCTTTCGCGTGCTCTATTAATCCGACTTTAGTTAATTATAATCAACGGTCTGCCAAGTCGCCGAGGCTAACGCGTGTGCCATCTCTGCTGCTTGATTTACAGCCTGGAAATGGCTGTACTCTGATTTACAGGAATGGCTCTCGATACTATCGTACAAACAAACCACCCCCCTCCGCCTCCCTCTCTCGTCGCTCCAACATCCCTTTCAACGTTTCTCGTACGCCGGAAGTTCGCCCGGAGAAATTACATCGTAAAGTCCGAATGAACAAAGAAACGCTTCGTATTTCGCAAGTTACTGGCATTTCAAATTTTATTTCTTTGAATAATTCGATCAAATTGTTACGATTGAAAAAACTGGGCCGCGTACCGTAGAATCTAAGTAAAAAATTACTCGCTCGTCGTCCAATTCGGATATTGGGAAAATGGTTTCTCGACTTTTCTTATTTTCATGGCCACGAAAAAGGGCAATGATGAGAATTTTTAATATTAATGCTCTCGGAGTAAATATAAAAATCCTCCTCCCATCTCTGGCCTTGAGCTCTGATGAATCACGGTGATTATCAAAGGCCATTAGTTTCCACCATTAAATCCAATTTACATAATTCCTTTCCTATACGAAAAAATAAGGGTTGGTTCGCAAACATGTCGTAGTTGAAATTTCTGTCGTAATACCTTAATGACATCGACCATATACGATCAAATTTGATATGTGCTGTGAGGATGCGAGGTTTCGTGCAAAAACATACTTGAGCCGCACCCACCTTACAATATTATTCTTCGTTTCATCCCCATTCGCCATTTTACGAGCTGCATGTATGAAATAAATGAAATCGAGTCCGAGATGGGTGTGCGATCGGTACTCAGAGCAATCGCTAGAGTTGAGCCGGTACCGGCCGAGTCAATACTTGGTTGAGTGGCCGTGCACTGAAACGGACCAGAAATAAATAATTTCCGTTAACGGCACGTTATTAATTACGCGAAAAAATGAAAGAGGATCAATTCCATCAGTTTACAGAAGAAGGAACTCCGAATCACCATTTTGAGGTACACGTCGTCCTGGCAAACTCGCCTTTACAGTTTTCAAAACATTTCTCTTCGCTCGCATCGCCAGTCGCGTTTTTCCTAGTGATATTTTATTGCGGTACGACAAAGAGTAGGAAAGCTTGTTGGGGGAAGAGAACACGAGGCTGTGTCTATGACGGAGAAATTCTTGGGGCAAATATTTTATCATCAAGTCGAAATTTACAGCACAAAATAGCTCCGAGGCGAGGGAAAAAGCGAAAACTTGAAAAAAATAAAGAAAACACGGTTTTTTTATGGTGGTACAAGGAAACGGACGTTATGGTCAGTTTCATCTGGGCAGTCTCTGTACCCAAGACGAGAAACAAGCTCGCAGGCTCGTGTTTATTTTTCTTTGACATTTTTTTCAATCATACTCTCGTTGTTGCTTGTTTTCGTTAATTTTTTTGGACTTTATTTAGGAACGTAGTCACAGAGAAGAGTAGGAATCCCTGTCGAAAGATTAGAACATGGACGGTCTCGTGTTCAAAGTAATGCACGAGGTTTCTGGGTTGTAATATCTCACCATTAGGCATAATCATCCCTTACACATCCGCGGTACTCGCCTCGCTGTATCCGGCCTCGGTGTAGTCAGAAGCCGTGCCTCTAATGCCTTATAATTTATAACGTCGTTCTACGTTCTTCCAATCCTGCTTCTTTCCCTCTCACTCTTTCCCTCCCTCTCCGCGTTCTCACCCCTTTCATCCCCTTCCCGTGAAAATATATCAGAATTAAAGTTAAAGGCTCGTGTGGTAATTTCGCGTCGGCATGGGCCTGCAGGAAGACGCGACGACGATGGACGAAGTAAATTTCTAAATATTCTCGTCGAAGACATTTTTTCTCATCAATTTTTGTCTGTAATAATTCTTGATTCTTCCTTCTCTTCCCTCAGCATTCGAAAAAGCCGATTAATATATTTTCATATTTGTGTTTTGTCTCCTTCATCTGGAATTTTTCATCAGAGACAATTTTCCGCAACAGAAAAACAAATAAAACGAGACTCTCAGCTTCCGCCATCTTTAATAATATTGTCAAATTCATATCGAAAATTTCTCAGGGAAATAACTCTTTAATAGCTGTTCACAACAAGGGGCCGGTCTCTCTCTCTCTCTCTCTCTCTCTCTCTCTCTCTCTCTCTCGTGCTGTTCGGTGTATCTGTGGCGATCAGCACTTTTTCAAAATGGAGCACAATTTTTAATTATACCAGCTTGGAGAGAAAAATAGCTCGGATCGTATGCGAATAGCTCGCTTAAACTTGACAGCGCGGCGTTCACGTCCCAACGTTTTAATCGTTTTCCCTCATATACCAAACCTAAAGTCTCTATCATATATTATATAGACTAGTACACATGTACATGCACCAAGTGTATAACGATTTAGCACTACACATAGGACAAGCAGACTATCAGATACGTAGCCTTGCACGACATATTAAAAAACCGTGAATTCCACAGCGGCGAGGAAGCCGGGGAGAGAAAAGAGTTTCGCGGAGTAAAAATCGAGTCGCGAATGTTTCGCCTCGCATTTCAAAACACCCAACCGAGAAAAGTGAAACGCGGTGCGGTCGCAAGCCAAGGAATATTATGGGCTGGCAACGCCGGCGAATCCTCCCAGTCGAAACATCGCTGCAAACAACCTATATACACACACGCCCTCCGACAAATCTTTTCCGCAAACACCGAAGGAATTATATGTAAGCCGTAAGACATAGACAAAGGGCTGCTGTGTACCGGCGAGCAAGCATTCCTCCCTCTCGTCGTGCTTTCCCAACCTTCTTCCTCCACTTATTTTACCTTTCGAGATCGATGTACGTTCACAGAGCTAGCCAGCTTTTTTCCGCCATTTCAACTTTCTCTTCGATTTTCTCTCATCTTCAGGCATTTTTTTCTCCTCCTCGCGTCGTTCTGTGGAAAATTGCCCAAAACCTCGACTTGACAAACATTTTTTTTTATTTAGAGAACAAAATTTTGGCACTTGAACAAAAAACGCTTCGCTGAAGGTCATTGGAAATGACGAATATTTGATCGTCTCTATTTTATATTTTCGTAACAGGCTCCTGAGAGGGAAAATTAACTAATTTTAACTTCAAATTCATTGATTTGTAGGTTTGGAGTATTTTGATCAATTTTTTACAAATTATTACCGTCAATTAACTTTTTTATTTTTGGAGAACGACGTCGGAAAATTGTCTTATGAATTGCCTAATCGTCTGAGGATCGAGAAAAATTGGGAAAACGATAGAAAAATGAAGCAAACATTTCCTTATTTTGTTGGAGACTTTGGGACTCTCTTCGGTGCTCCGAGCATAAATACATTCGAGGTAAACTGGTATAACCTTAGAAGAGGGAGGGAAGTACTTGTGGCGACGTGAAGAAGCGCCTAATGCGGTCTGCAAACATGACGACTCGCGTAGCCTGTGCTCTTTGCCTATACCGACCCCTCGATATGCCATTATTTAAACTACGGATTCGCCACATTTCCGTACCCTCGCTCGTGGCGCGGCGTCCTCGTGTACGTTCGTCCCCGATTTAGTAGACTACCCAATTTTGTTCCTTCTCGTCTGTGAATTTTTATGATGCTTAATTATTTTTTCTTATTGATTAACATTTACGCGAAGCGAGGGTAATATTTGACCAAACTTTGTTCAAATTGAATCGTCGGAGATTCGTATTTCGAGGAATTCATCAAAAGTATCGAGAATAAAAAATGAAATTGCGTTTAAAATTGAATTGCCTCGCAAAACTCGCGGAAACATTAATTGAGGAGAATTATTTTTTGGTAATTCAAGACAAGAAAACGCGCAGACTTAAAAATGATTGCCAGAAGTTGGAGAATTTTTAAGAAGGGCCGTCAAACGGCTATTGGGATTTTGAGATCTTATGAAATTAATGAGGAGAAATTATTCCGAGCGATGAAGCTTCATATAGGAACCGAATGGCCCTGAATGGTTCTCCTCCATCGTCGCGTTGTGTCCACAATGCTCGACGGGCGCGAGTCCTTTGCGAATGGAGGTCCGGCAAACTGTGACAACACAAATGTCCATACATCCTTACAACATAACCCTGGTGGTTCGTTGCGTATAAGGACTTTGGGTGGATACTCCCGCGAGTACTGTGTGCTCAAGTCTGTCCACACACCCTGCAAACCCTGAGTTTACATATGGAGAAATGCCACGAGCCTAAACAGTGTATACGCTGGCTTTGCATGTAGGGAGAGCGCGCTTTATGCTTGTTGTAGATTTTACCCGTGCATATGCGCTTGCACACGAGATTCACCAATCCAAGAAGCACTCTCTCGCCCAGCATCGATGTTTCGCGACACACAAAGACCCTGATGTATGGAAGCTGCACGTATAACAGTGTACCCCAACGAGTGATCGTTATGTCCATCTAATGTCGCTATAAATATATACGATCTACACATATATATGTCTTTACCATGTGTATGCACAATTTATCCCATGTATGAATACCCCGAGACGATTCGATGCAATCCGAATCGAGCAAACTCCCTTAGTCGCGTTGATTGGCTACAGGCTCTGAGTAACGTTAGTGATTCTGACCGATCCTTGTTATCTCGGTTCGATCTGTGTCCAGCCAGTATCTTGGGAGAAAGAATTAATGTCCATAGTGCAGTTTCCCAAACACGAATGCATTTAACGAGATTTCTTGAATTTCTTTGCTGGATCGTGAGAGTATCGTATTTATCGTCGGTCGCTCCGAATAAATTTTCAAGTACGAAGCGCTCGCATGATGAATTTTAGTTGTAAGATTTTTCGTTTGTGTAAATTTATCTCCAGTTTGAAAATCAACAAAGTTGAACCCGTCTGGTTGGGTCGAAACGAAGAAAGTAAAGAACTCGTGGTGTAATGCAATCGAGGAAAGTATGGGGGGCGGGGGAGGGGGGGGGGGGATGTATATTTATATGGTAAAAAATAGCGATGTGAATCAGAGAAACGCGAAAGCGAGGGAGTGGTTGGTACACACAGTACGTACCGCTTAATAGCTGCAAATTACACTCTCTCTCTCTCTGCTCCTTGTCTTTTGTTTTATTTTTTTGCACGTCTGTTTTCTTCTACCCTTTCCAACCTGGTAACATGAAAACTTTTCATTTTTATATTCCTCCCTCTGCTCCTCGGTCTTTCATTTTTTGTCCATGTCTCGCGCCGTATCTCTCTATCTCTCTCTCGCCTCCTTTTTCTCTCCGCCAGTACGTCCCTTCTAAAGTATTCCTACCCAAGAAAAACAGCCATTAGCGAGAGTTTTCGCTTTTCGCGCGAAACTTTTGTCCTCCTTTCCCGCTTCCCCGCGCAACCTCTCACTCCGCCTCCCCGCCAGTGGACTCAACCCCGACATTCCTTTCCGTAAATCCTTGGCGTTTGGATTCCTCGTCTCTCCTTTTCCGCGAGAAAGCGAACGAGCATGCACGAAGCTTGCACGCGGAACGGAGAAGCTCTCGTCCCGCTGGTAAGTGCCGCAGAGGAAGGGATGAAACGGATGAAAGCAAAGAAAGAACGAGACGCTAAATGGCATAAACCACAAGACTCGAGCTTCGAGATCAGCGAAAGGGGCAAAGGGAACGAGCAGCCGGTCGACGTTTGAAGAGCGAATATAACGCTCCCAGCTCTCCAACCCCTCCCGCATATATACTCTCCCTCCCGAGAATTCAAACTTTTCTTCCGCGGCGCATTTTTCATCGCCCATAAATTCTTATTTATATGCGACTTCGTGTTTCTTTTCGATTAGGAGACCCGGCCGCGTACGTTATAGCTACCAACTCTCGACAAAAGCTTCTCTGTATTTCAAATTTTTGTCTATCCCTTGGACCTTTCCCTCAGACTCCAATCTCGTGATATCGCTCGTTAAAAATATGAAATTTCGCCTCTTATTGACATAAATAAATCGAACGAATTCTTACATCGGCCCTAAGAAAATTAACAATTAACGGTGTCGACCTTCAATCAGATGGCTCGTCAAATTTTAACAAAATATTAATCACCCCGACAATTTTCTTATCAAATAAACAAATTTCGACGTAAATTTTCTTCTTTCTTTCGATAAAAATATTTTTTCCAATGATTTTCCGCTATGCGGATGATCGACAAGGTCAGGCTCTCGATGAACAAGAAAAAATAATGCACTTGCATCCCACCTGCGTAATATCTCACATCAAAAGTCTGACAAATGTCTGAAATCAGTTTCTTGGCTAATTTACTGTAAATACTTAGCAGTACATGGATTTGTACATAGGATTTGTTGGGTACATAGGTATATGGTGAGTGGAGCAACACCATAGGGCATTTTGACTTGAATTAGATGAGTTTGGCGGTCTCGTTGGAACAGCAGTAGCGTTGTAGAGCGAGCCAACAATCCGTTGCCACGTCTCTAATATGAAATATGGCGATGCATCACGAAACACCGGAACATATATATATTTCGTCGAGTCGATGAATCATCTCTGTGATACTCAGCTGAATTCACGGGGCTCTCAGAGACCACGAATGTTCGTCCATTCGTTAGACGTCTGTCTGACGTTTCTCTCTCCCTCTTTCTCTTCCTCTTCGCTGGGTGTTCTACATCGGTTTGAAACGACGACGTCGTCGTTGTAGTATTAACAGCGAGATTCCATCATTTTCAAGCTGTTCTGCATGTCCACGTGGAGAATCAAGATTCCCATTTCGCATTCCGATTCCGAGGTTTTTTATTTATTTACATTTCTTGGTCAATTTATTCCCTGGAGCATGAATATTTTCAAAATAATTAAACAAACATTTATCGAGAATGTAAAAAACATTGAATTATTCTCCGGGATCCCCAGCAAATAATTTGTTCCCGTACACATATGCTTTCGAGAAGTTTTTTCATTCTTGAATATATATTTTTGAAACAATATGTGAAACGGGTAAACTTATCGCGTGCTCACTTATTGTGGAATATATTTAAGTAAAATTCGATACTCAGCGCCGACGGAGCGCGGAGCATCCTCATCCCTTTCTCACCGACTGGCAAAGGGGAGATCGAACAGGTCATTAATCAAACCGCACCCTCGCGGATGGACACCGTTATAACGCGTGTTCGCCTTTCCCTCAACTCCCTCACATCACACCTTCCCAACTCTCCACCACACACGTTCTTTCTCATTTTCTTTCCACCCTCCTCCCTCCTTTCTCTATATTTTTAGCTCGGTGCAGTAAAATATTTTATTAGAATTCTTCGTGTTGCAATTCCTTTTTTTCCTTTTTTTTTCCTTATCCTATGGAGGCTTCTTGGCCGGTTAGAAATTCTCGTAATCGAGCGATCTAAGGAAAAAAAAACTTGTAAAACGAGCAATTTCTTTAGATTGACAAATTCTTCGATTTGAACAAATTTTTCGATCATTTTTTTCAGTTAATTCATTCAGCAATATTGAAATTATATTTTCTCCCTTTTAAACTCATAGGCGAGGAAAAATTTAGTTGTCGGTGCCCCTTTATATCGGAGACACATCGACCTCTGTCCTAATAGCGTTTAGTGCAACTTTTCGCGTGGTTCCTGGACTCTCATTCGCCAGTAATTTTATCCAGCGTGGATCACGTTGTGCGGGCAACAGGGTTGGTTTTAATTTTGTTACTCGTGCAGGACACTCTAAGGGGTGAATCTGCATCAACTCGAGGGATTATTTCTCACACACTGAGTCTAATTAGGACAGAAATATTAATTTAATAATTAAATATTGTTGAGAGTTTGTAACTTTGCTCAGGACAAAGCAATATACTAAAATTGGTAGCTCCGATACTTGAGGATGTATATAGGTGCGCGGGAATGTATAGATATAGAGGCAAGAGCTCGATGGTACTCGAGTAGCAGCGAAAGCCTCGCACACAGTTGCCAAGTGACGTATTATAATATTTCATCCTCCCTGGCTACCCCTCGCCTTGTAGAGAGCACATTCGCAACCCTCCTTCGCGATCTACCCCTTCCTTGTACCTTTTGCATCCCCCGCATTCGTGTCTCCCCTAACCTCCTTCACATAGATATATATCGCAGGCGGCGAGTATAGAATCGCGAGTGAGGACGAGTAATATTGTTAATTCGCGTGTGCATGTTTGAGTTCCAAGGGGGAGCTGAACTACCCTAATATATTCGCGTGCGCGAATACCCGATGTACAGTCTCGACAAAATTCTCGTTTCGTCGAAAGGCCTGAAGATCCAAAATTTCACATTTAAAAATCTAAATAAAATTGTGGAGCTTTATTTTTATTATAATTTACGATTTTAATTGAAATCTCGAGGCTCCGAGTCTTTGGGATTTTTCTTAAAATCCATCGAGCACGTGGGACACGAAAGGACGAAAGATTTTTGGAGTTTTGACTTTTGAGTCGTGGCATTTAGTAGCGTGAACTTGGGGCACAAAGGACCGTTTATACACGAGGTTTCACGCTCGGACAAAAGTGGCGAGAAGTTTGAGTGAACGTGCGCGCATGAGAGAAACGGAAACAGAGGCGGCGTGACTGCACGAACGATGGGAGAAAGAGAGGGCAATGAAAGAAAGTGTATACGCGGCTTAGGGGACTATCATTTGAAAGGGCTGGTGCGCACCCTTCTGTGAACTTTCGCCGCCCTCGACGCACACAGCCCCATCAAGAATGGCCTTCCTTAAAAAAAAAAAAGGGTTATTCGCCCCCGTGTCGTCACGGATTGTGTTCGTGGCGTATAATTTGGCGCACTCTCTCTGTCTCTCTTGTTCTCTGATGCTTTTCGATACACGCCGCCTGCCAAATATCGAACGGATATTCCCCACACAGGCGAGACCTTCTCGTCAACAGATTCGAGAGGAATGCAAGCGATGAAAACGAGTGTGCGATATCCCAGAAAACCATGAAACTCCTCCAAGTCTCTTGTCTCTTTAAAAATTCCTTCAAGCCCCTAAAATTTGAGAAACCAACATTTTTCCTGCTGATTCTCCACAGAATTTCCAAAAAGCCCATTGCCCCGGATTCCCCCATCGCCCCTGCAAAAAAAACGTTGATAAAAACATGAAATTTCGTAGCATTAAACGGCCGCGAACTGGAGCATCGTAAAGCCAGAAGTATAAAAAAAAATAATAAAATACAATGAAGCGTAGTTTGCACAAAATCTCAGCTGACGAGACTCGCGAGACTATACACGATGTATAACGTTTCTGTGGGGGTGGATTTTAGTGGGTGGTATAGAGAATGGCTTATAAGGGGGTAGCGAGAGAGAGAAGGAGCGAGAAAGAGTGATTGAGAGAGAAACAGGAATGAGATGTATGCGGGGGGGGGGGGGGGGGGGGGGGGGGGGGGGGGGGGGGGGGGGGGGGGGGGGGGGGGGGGAGCTTGTGGCGCTGCAGTAGAGACTCGAGGGTGGGTGAACCAAACACTGCTATGCTCACTAGCCTCACATACTATTGTGTATACTATTGTTCTGCTTGGCTAATATCCAAGATGGCTGACTAGTTATACTCGTATGCATCCTATACTTATATATATATATGTCTATCATATATTATACATTTTTGTGTGCATGTGTGGGTGCAGATCCATGTCGTATGGTATGCGAGTGCACTATATATATTAAATATATATGAATCGAAGCCTCGCTGCGTCTTCGTAGCTCGCTCGTGTCACGAACCGACCAAAACTCACTTCATCGCTCTCCCTCTCCCTCTCTCTCTCTCTCTCGAACGCTCTTCCTTCTCGTCGACAAACGCGCCATCGTACTCGAGTTTACGAAACTGTGCCTACTGGACAAGGAATTATCCGCGTGTACTGGACGAAAGCGCCGCACAAATCTCAGTCGACTGTTTATGCGTTTCGAGCTCCGACCAACAAAACCCAATCCTCTCTGCCCTCTGGCGATATTGATATGTATCAGGGTGCCAAATAATAGCCGGCAAAGACCCATGATAACCCGACTCGGCTTTGATTACTCGCGGCTTACAGTGTCCCAGGATTTTGCCGATCAGGAAGAAGGCAAGTTCTTGGACTCGGAACTCCCGGACTCGAATCAGCGGTTCGGGCAGGACAGACTTCGTTTTTAATCGGCTGAATATGCGACCCACGTGTGCTGGTTCTTGCTATTTTAAAATTACTCGACGATTCGGGACACGAGATTGCAAATTTATTCTCATACTTTTTTTACTCCGTGTGCATCTTTATGAGTTTTTATACATTTTTATATGATGCTGAAGTTTGCAACGGTGGGGTGCAACGAAAAATGTTGATTTTTATTGATTATTTGTTTTATTATTTAAAAGATGCAAATTTTCAGAGCCGATAGATTTTTGTGGGGCAAAAATCGATTGTTTTATCATTTTAATTTAATTTCGATTTTGAATAATGGACCGGCAAAGATAAAAATGAATTTCGTTGCATTCCAACGATGAAAACTTGAAGGTAATATTTTTATGAATAATATCTGGATTTTTTTGTTTGTGTACGTTTTGGCTCTCGCGTATGAGTTGAACGTATGTGTAAGTTTATGAGTAGTCGTTCCCGCATGTACGAAGAACGAAGAAGACTTCTCGTCCGCACTGTAAAATCCTCGCCCCAGCTCGCGCTCTTGATACGTTTCTCCATAGCGGGCTCGACCTTTTTTTCGTCTCGCACGACCCCTTTTCTCCAGATCGCGAGTGCAAATCGTAATGTGGAGGCGAGCGGAAGGAAGTGGGCTTGGCATTTTTGAGGCTACTTAGCCAACCCCTTACCCCCATTTTTATGCTTACAATATCTTTTCTTTTGTATGTTCGGCCGCATATTTTTTTCTTCATTTTTCTCTGTTCAGAGATACCGAACTTTTTATGATTGCCGACGCTTTTTTACCCTCCGCTATTTTCTTCCTATTTTTCGAGCTCTTGTTTCTTCGAGTATTTTTGGCCGCGGATAATAGAAGAAGAAACATTGGGGAAAGGAAAAATTGTACGAGACAATGAAAAGCCCGGAAGCAGCTCGTACGGACTCGGGGCATTTGCATATCTCTTATTAATCGTGATCGCGCAAATTTGCTGCTCGAATGACGCTCGAAAAATCTTGCTAATGTTCCCGATCATCAATCAACGCACAACGTTTGTTTGTTTTTTTTCTTATTCGACGTTGATTGCTCCTTTGAACTTTTATCATTTTTTCTTTTTTTTTTTTTATTGCGCCGAAGAAACGTGCCTTTCGTGTCTCGCTCGAATTTTTACATTTCGCCGAGTCTTCGGCGTGAAAAAGTAGTCTCGTCTCTGTATATAATTATGTATACTTTCGTCATGCCAGACTCGAGCGACATTCCGTTGCCCTTTCCCCTTTCGTTCGTCTTCTTCCCAGCCCCACCGCCCCCGTCAACGCCGGCATGAAATGTAGATTAATATAAATATTCATAAACACCATAAAGTTTATGTCGCGAGTGACGCCCTCGGTTGAGCACTGTAGAGAAAAGGAACAAGTCGCCGCGAGCGCAGGAAGAAAAGGAACGAGGAAGCTACCGCAGTCGCATTCTCGCTCATCGTAAAACCACCCCCGCCTCGACCTTCCTTTCCCTTTTCAGACTTCGTTCTCTCGTTTATCAGGCACAAGACATTCTAAGATGAAAACCTTAAAGCAGTTACATACCAAATGCACTTTTCGTCATCCGGACTCGATGAAATGTTCACTCTTTTTTATAATAAATTGCGGCTTTCCCAGATTGCCAGATGAAACTTTATTTGCTATTGGGAGCTTCGCAGATTATTCCTCCTTAAAATTTTGTAAAAAAAAAAAGTTTTTTTTTCTTCAAATTACAACTGAACCGTACCTTTGCGTATGAACAGGTCTAGCGAATATTTTTCACCCAAAATTCTATCGCTCAAGGGCCCAATCTTAAGCGTCTTTATAATTAATATTTTTATTTAAAAAAAAAAGCGAGTAATTGCTCGCTCGCGTGTGTAATTAATTAGTTTTATTCAATGACGAGGATTATCGCGAAGTTGTCAAGCGGAAGGCACTGAGGGATAATATTTAAAAAGTTTTTGTTGCTATTCGCTGGCACGTTTTTTTTCTTCACGAGTTAATTTCTCACTTTCTTCGTAAAATTGATTTTGTCCCGTCGATCAAGCTCGTGGATCGCCCGTTCATCCGTACAAGGCACACACCGCTTTGCAGTCTCGCGTTATTTTTAATTTTACGATCCGACGCGACATGGCTGGCGTGTTGGCGATTTTTATCGGGCGATTAACGCGACGGTTACACGTGTCGCGCCGACGTTTACGCCTCGTTGAGCGAGTGAGCGCTCGCGCGAGCTCATTCAACCCTCCTCCCTCTCGCCTCACCCGCCGGTTAACGTTTAAAGGCGAGGAATATCTCGTGACCCTTGGCTCGTGCGAGCCCTCTGGCTCTTTTAACACCACGCGAGGGAAAACTCCGTCGGCGATGGCAATCGTGACCGATTATTTCCCAACAAATTACGTTAAATCTTTCTCATTTACGGAAACATTTGAAAAAACACATTTCCTTCTTTCCCATCGACTACTCCATTTTATCTTTCTCATTAAAAACATGATAAATACAATTAATAAACTTAATTAAGCCATAATCAAGCTTTCACGTAATTAGCAACGTTTCAATTTGCCTGCTGCTGCTCGAACAGCGAGAAAACATTTTATCTGTTGTCGTTTTTTCCCAAAATCAAGTGAAAGTTGTTTGAAGGATCCTCGAAAGTCGTTTCAGTCGCTAAATTCCACGAGTATTCTCATTAGCACGAAACCGGAAGTGGGCCGCTAGCAGAGGGAGGGCGAGGATGAGAGCGAATGTGGCCGAAAAGCTCGACCGTCCGGCCAGTGGTTTTTCCTCGTTTCCTGTGGCCGCAATCATCGGCCCCGTTGCATGCTTTTTCATTCTCTCACCCTGGCGCTTTTTCTCTCTCCTTCATTCGCCGGATAACCGACGCCACAAAGTCGCTCTCGTGGTCAGCAGGCTGCGTTTGTTCTCACGTTTATCAAACAATTTTAACGCTTTGCCTTCAAACATTTTCGGTACCTCCAACAATTGCCCGCTCTGTCACCAAAATGTACAACACAAAGTATCTTTGTCGCGATTTCCCTATCGAAACAACTTATCCTCGCAACATTATAAACACATTTTTTTCTTCATTCAACTCTGAATGATAATTGAAGAACAAAAAAGGGTATTTTTGAAGCCTCAAAAATGAGATTGTGCCTTGGTTGACTGGATGCCTCCAGAATAAACGAACGGGGGCTCTGCCCTGAAGCCCCGAAATCAATGACGTCGAAGTTTGCATCGTTGGAATGCGACGAGATTCGTTATTTCCTTAGCATCCATTTTTTTCTCTTGACCTGCTGGAGTTGCCATTTTTTGTTTTTGTTTTGAAAATTCCCATAAAATTATGTGAGGACGAATTTTTCTACGCGCTCCGTGTAGTCTTTCAAACTTAAAAAAAATATTTGAACAGGAATATGTCCTCGAAGGATTATTATTGAAATTTTGAGAAAAAAAATGGTGTTGATTGTGAATAACGAGCAATAATAAACACGTCCCCACGTAATTGTTTTCTCGGAAATGTAAAGCCCGAGTTGAAGGGCAGATTTTGGTAAAATTTTGCGTAAAGTTTGATTTTGAGGAATCGATCACGTAAATATGATTTAAATCTGATTTGAAAGCGCTTAGAAAATAAGGATATTAGAGAAGCGAGGTGGAGAGGGATGAGGAATGGAAAATTTATGGAGTGTGAGAAGAGGCGGCAGGGAGTAAATCCGGCCACAAAATCCGGAAGCGTTTAACATAATTAGGTATCGGGTGTCGAAGCGGCGGGCCAGTCGTGGCCAGAGCCGGACTGTCGTTCACGGGCGTTGGAGTGGCCGCCACGAGTACGAGAGAACACTCGCTCTGGGGAGTCCCCTCATCGTTCTATATGTACATGCCGCTGCTGTACAGACTCGTGCAGTGAAGTGTGGCCTCAACCACTCGATATGAACGCACTGAATATATATCTATGTATACATATGTAGATATATGACAAAAACAGCTGACCGACAAAAGAGCGTAACTCGGGAGATGCAATGTGAGAGCTAATTAAAATTCGCCTTTTTAAACGGCAACAACGAACGAAGCGATGCACGTCAATGCAGCCCCGGACTCGGCATCTCGTCTTCTCGTGCTAAATTCGCACTTTCTGTTATATTCACTTGTCGATGCTGTTGCACTCGTTTGCGGGTGGGCACGTGTTGTGCCCTATTGGCGATCAAGGCTCGTCGTATCAGTCAATTATTTGATTAAGTAACGTCGGAGCTTCATGGGATTCGAGACATTATTTTGACCCAAGTTCAAAAAATTGAAAATTTATAATAAAATCGAGGAGACGCGTTAGAAAAAATGTTTGAATTAATTTGAGTGATTTTTTGGGTGCAAATTCGTTTATTGTTGAAATTTTGGATAAATTTTAAGTCGACGGCTAGCACGCGGTAGAAAAAAGAGAAAAATACACACAGGCCGAATGTTTAATCCAGCATAACCAATAAAACTGAACCACGTCATCGCTATCTCTTGTCCGCACGCATTCTCGTCGACTTTATCATTATTATTTTGAGTATTATTTTTTTTTCAGCTTCGAGTGGGTTAACCACGAAAAAAACGGGTCTATATATATTTGTACGAGAGTCTACCGAGGCGAGACTCGATACGGTTAACGCTATCGAATCGATCGTGTTGCGTTTCACCCCCGAAACACCCCTTAGTGGTTCAAGAGAGAAAGAGAGAGAGAGAGAGAGAGAGAGAGAGAGAGAGGGCGAGGGAGAGAGAGGACGTTGAAATAAATAAATACGGCAAAAATGACCAACGCTTTCCATCGTTCATCGTCCCCCCCTCTCTCTCTCTCTCTCTCTCTCTGCCCTTCAACGTTACGACCCCTCGAAAAGCGATGCGCGGAATAACGATGCTCGTTCGCTTCACTTTCGGGGGTATACAATTTTTTTCTCCCTTCGTCCCGCTCCTCGTTGCGCCACGTTCTCGTTCTCATTTCATCCCTTTAGCGCCAACGCACTTTCTCCCTCCACACAAGCGTCATATCCTCTCACTTTCTCGCCCGAGCGCGCTTTCTCTCTCGCTCTCTCTCCTTTTTCATAAAGCGTGGAATAAAATAAAAAGTTTATCGTCCAGCTTTAATCCGGGCGTTTTAGCGGATGCATCGTTCGAAACGATGAAATACGACGGCACGGCTGGTTTTGGTGCACTGCGAAAAAAAAACACTAACTCGTCGTGCTGAATGGGAGTACGAGGAGGTGGAAGGGATAGGGGGCTCGGAAAAAGCCTGCCGCGTGTCCACAAAGTAAAAGCGAGAGGGTTGAGAAGAGGATCGACCGTTTCATATATGGATTCATCTCGATTTCGATAGGCTCCCATGGGAATCGATATATTTCCACAATTTTCCATCTTTCCTTTCTCTTTTTTTTTCATATCGCTCGGTCTATTTTTTTCTTTTTTTCTTTTTTTACCCTTTTCACCATCCCGGGCCATTTTTACTATTGGCAGGACAATTCAAGTTTACAGTCGCGTATTTCCCGAAGAAAAACAAGGCTCGAAATTGCTCTCATCGAGCATTTTGTAAATAAAAAATAACAGACGCGCGACAATCGACTGAGAACGAGCCAAGTTTGGAAAGTTCGCGAACCCCGAGCCCACTCTTTCCATTCGGTACGATAATTTTCGAAAGTAAGTATTACGTACGTTGAGGAGAAAGTTCAGGAAGCTCTGGAAACTTAAAGGCAAATAATACAACGTGTACATTGTGGTTTAACCGGAAGTAATACCCTAGTCCCGATTGTACACACTTAACAAGGGATTTCTGTTTTGCTCTCGTTTCTCCAATAGATCGGGGTGGTTTACCAAGCCGGGCGAATCTCGAGCGACTTCCTGGGTGCCGGTTATTACCCAGCCCGATATTATTATCCCGATGGGACAATGACAGTCGACTACCGAATCGCATACTGACAATGCACCCCGGTTCTACGTTGGACCTGCTTCGCTTTCATCCCTATCAGCCCTCTCGCCCCCGCAGCCTCACAGCGTGCACAAACCCACACACACACACACACACACACACACACACCCGCGCCCTTAAATATGATGCAAGTGCAGAAAGGCCGAGGCTTCGCTTCTCTCCAGTTTCCTTCTCCCCATTCCATTACCAACCTTCGTCATCCTCACACACAATTCCTGTTGCGAAAATGCCTCGATGCCGCCACACGAGGCTTTCTTAACAACGGATCTTTCTCTCTCATTAACAACTTATAATGGCTACCGATGAATATCCGGCATAAATCTGCCAACCTACCATCACTCTTCCTGTACATTCTCACTCACTCTTCTTCGGAAATATTCGCTGCTACATTGCACCCTTGTTTCCATGTTCCAGATAATAGAGAAAGTCTCGTACGATCCAAAGAATCGCTCCGAACTAAACATCGCGAAAAATGCAGCTTTTTTTATCTTCATTTTCTTTTTCGACGCACATTATCCCAGACACCGGTTCGCGTTTTCTATTTTCGATACCGACTCGGATTTCTTGGCCTTGTCGCCCGCGCATCTCCGGAAAAAATGGAGTTTTACCATAGGAATTAAAATTTCGTTTTATTCCAATCGTCGAAACGTCATCTTGTCCCTTTCTCCCGAGGTGCTTCCTCGTCTATGCTTTTTTTGCTTTATTACAACTGCGTCAAGCAGACACGATATATTATCCTGCTGGCGACTTCCTGTGGTTCGAGCCACGTGATCCCTCCTGGTTGACAAGCTTTTACGAACTCGACTGGCATGAATGGATGGGAGAAAGACAGGAAAATGTTTCTTGTATCGCGATACATCTGTGTCGCCTCTGGCCTCGATACGAGGCCAACGAAGCACATTCTCTTTCTTTCTCCTTCCCTCTCTTTCGTTCGATCAAGGAGTTTGCAATGTAACGAAAGCTTTCTGATTCTCCAGGGCTGTTTGTAGCACTCGGTGTGCTCGTTTTACTCGGTAAAGCTTTAGTGAGGTACGCGCGTGTATGTAAAAATATATAGGCGAGTTTCTACCTGGCTCGCCCGGTCTCTCTTTCTCTCCCGTATCTCCGCATTGTATCGAGCCCATTGAAAGGTCGAAACAATGCGTCGATGCCTCGTTTTGTCTCGTGACTTATCGCCCGGTTGGCGGGGCAAGCACGGGACAAGACAGGAAGAACAGAAAGAGAGACACGAAGAGATGTCGTACGATAAGAGAGGCCAGGGGTGCCTCGATATACTCAACCGTCTATACGCGAGAGAAAAAACTTATGAAAAGAACAGGAGGATAGTGGGAGGAATGTGGAGTCAAGGCAGAGAGAATCGAAGGGAAATACAGAGCAAGGGAGTCAAGTTAATCAGCAAGTTCCATGTGGCTTGTTAATTAACCCCTTATCGCATGAATTTTCGTTTTTTTTCATCTTCCCTTTCATTATTATACGTCTCGCTTGTATATTTGTTTCTTGAGATAATAGGAGACACGTATGGGCAACGTGTTCTGTCAAAAGGGAATCGAGTCATTCGGCTAATTAAGCCCCGCGATCGAGTGCGTAAAAGAGACAAGCCTACTTGTAATAATTAGGCGAACAATCTTCAAAGTTACTATCTCCCTTAAACCCCATAATTGGCTAATTATGGAAGTTCGTAATATATCGTGCACGATCTGAATAATTGGAAAAAATCCGATTTTCTCGTATAAATAATTCTCTTCTTGAGGCTTCCTGCTCCGATTTCGTGAAACATGAAAAAATTTGCACGTTCAAGTGCAAATCGTGATCTTACCTTGTGTTGGCAACTTAATCAGCATAATAAAGATGGATAACGAAAGTGGGGAACAGCAGAGAGGATAGTACACGATATATCAAATTTAGCTGAATAGAAATGTTTCAGATGCACGTAAGTTCGTGCTTGACGTTAACGATTTCAACCTCCAACATATATGGATTTGTTAATACACCTACGTATATGTATAACTATCAACATTTAAATATATTATGGTCGGTAGTTAGTTACGTTATTCACGTGTTCTACACTCACATAAAACACCAAAATGAGCTAACGATTTCTATGTGTATGTAGAAGTATGAAAATGGCCTTCCACACTGTTGAACGAGCTGTCGTGAATTTATAGAAGCCTCGAGAGGATAGAGCTCGCGTACACCAACGCCCACGCGACTCTATGTTAACCGGACGCGTTTCTGGCCTCAGTCTTGGCCAACCGAGGGTTGCTGCTGGCTTTTGCCTTTTGCCCTTACTTCCCTCTTCCCTCCCTCCCTCCCTCCCTCCTTTCTTTCTTTCTCTCTCTCTCTCCATCTCTCGTACTGGTACTTAGCAGAGAGTTTGCCACTGGAATCGCTTTGCATACCATTTCGCGCGCTCCGCCAATCTCCAAGATCTTAATATCGACGGTAATTTAAAGAGGTGGGGGGGGGGGGGGGAGACCCGGACAAGAGGTCGATTTCGCGTTCTGGCGTGTGTTCAGACTCGACTTTATAAACCAAGGTCCTTTTATACTTTTATATATATTTCAAATTATACGAAATCCACTCGCAACCATATGTTTTCATATATTTCATGCAGATTTCTTTCCTCCTTTGAATCTCGCTATCCCATCGATGAATTTTAACAAAAATCAATGTCCCGATAAAAAACTCGATTTTTTTACTCAAATTTCAATTTTTTTTTTTTCTTCAACTGTCACTAACCATACGATTTTCCTTTTGTGTTTCAGGTAAGTTGGCAGTTTCTATCAGAACCATGACACATCGACACCTGACGATCGAATTTACATAAAAAACAAAAAATTGCGTCTCCAGCATCCGATTTCGAGATTGATAGCGAGACCCAGTAGCTCGCGGTGGTCGCGTGTTCGATCCTCAACCGGTAAGTTATCGTTCGATTCATTCATGCATTGTTTCGCGGCGCTGGCGATCCGTCGAGGATCCAAAATTTTGGAAAAATGGATCGAGGCCGACGCGGAATCGGGATCGTGAATGAAAAAAAAAAAAAAAAAAAACAAGTGGCATAGCCAGCGGAGTTTATGGGGCTTGTGAAATAATGAAGCGATACAAGAGCTTTTTTTATTTCTATTTTAATTGTTACTTCTTGTCCACCTACTCCTTAGCGTGGCGGGTGGAAAGCGAGCAAAGCAAGACTCTGCTGCTCGCGTTAAAGTACCTACGTATGACATACATGTGTATATATATGAAGGAGAGGGTGTATGGGTTTGTGGAGGGAGCAAAAGAAGCGCGTGCATTCGGGCATTTACATCAAGAGACTCTGGGAGGATGATAATTAGTACATAAGGGTCTGGTTGAAACATACGAAACCCTAGAGTCCGCCGTGCCGACTTTTGTAGACCACTGGAGTCTTTGGCTCTCTCTTCTCGTTCTTTCCTCACTCCCCGGCAGTCTCGCTCTCCGTCTCTTCATTCCTCGCGTAGAAATCATGCCCCATCCCTCGCACTTTCTCATCTACTGTGCTCGCGCACACGAAGAGTGTCACAGCAGAGTCGTGGCTCACATATACCGCGAATAAAAAAAAAAAAGACACGTCGATCCAGAGCGCACTCTTGTGACCTCTTCTGCCCTTTGCCCCCTCTGCGCCCCCTTCAACCCCCTTAACCACCCTTCCTTTATTTTTTTCTCTTCTCTCTTTCGTCTTTACGCTTTCTTACTATTCGGCTGCGTTTCTCATTGATGCACTCTCCGGCAAAGCTCTCACATTTTATACCACGAGACAGCTCGAGAGCCCACGAAGCTTCTGTGGCAAAATGATAGAGGCAAGCGAGTAGGGAAAACCAAGACTCCTCTCCTCTCCTGCTTCTGCTTTATTCACCCTTCCGCCATTTTTATTCTCCTCTGCTTGGCCCCTCATTGCGAAAATAACAGGAAAATAATACCCGCTTGATTGGCAATTTAGTGTTGAGATTGGTGCGAGAAGCTTCTTCGTCTTTTCTCTCCTCTATTCCCTTCCATACACTCTTCTTCATCGCGTTCTTTTCGCTCCACTCGCTTTCATCGACTAACGGAAAACTTTGAAACAGTTACTCTTATTTCCGCCTTATCAACACGCACACAGACGCCAACTTGACGCCAATTTCTCGACGCCCCTCTCCTCACTTTCAATCGCACACCTTTGCTCCATTTTTCTTATTTCTCCTCCAACAGTTCAACTCATTTTCGTTTTATTTTACACAAGCACCATTTAACCGACGGAATAAATGTTTCGAAACCGCGAGAACGACTCTCATATTCACTCAGTCTCGTTTTCTCCCGAATACCCCCTCCTCCCCCCGTCTCCTTCCCCTCGCGATCCTCATCCCTACTCCCTGGCTCAACGAATCTCGATGAAAAACGGTCACCGATAAATTTTGACAGTATTCTGTCCATTGCATTGCAATAATACCGGACCATATATTAGAGGTGTATACGCGATGGAGGTGGTAGAAAAAGGGTTGCTGTATATTGAGGGGCTGAAGCACACGAGCTCAAACCCCCTCTCAATGCTTTCGTATAGTTTGCACGGTAACATATTACGAATTAATACCAACTGCTACGGTGAAATATTACTGCAAAATACTGACCGTTATTTCGTTCTCTTCACCTCCCTCTGGCTCGCTCTCCCTCTCTCTCTCTCTCTCTCTCTCGTGTGCTCTGTCTCGCGCCTTCCCCCCAGCAATGTGAAAATTGTTATTATACGTTCGCGTTATACTTCTTGCGAATTTATATTCGATATGCCAACCTCCCCCTCCAGACCTCGCTACCTTTCGTGGCACAACGCTGAAAAATCGTTTATGAGAAATAATAATCAGTGAAATATGAAAAAATGAAAAATTTGTGCGTGCCTGAATCTCATTGCTAGGAAATAATTGCTCCTCTAACTCCCACTCGGATTAACATTTTTATTATCCCATTATTTCCAATTTTATTTTATTTTTATTGTTATTTCGTACGTTCGGGCGAATAAAAATGTTTTTTAGCGTGTGTCGAATGAAAAATACGTAACGGGACATTGCGAAATCTCATTTTGTTTTTTTGTTTGTGGTAATTAGCAATCGATCTCGTGTCCTCGACTCTTGATTCCATCACTTTTTTCACTCGCTCCGTGCTTTTGGGTATTCGTCGAATTTTTGCACACCCGCACTGGGGAAAGACAAAAGTATAGGGCTGTTGTTATAATTATTGGGATACAAAGCATATGGTGACGCGTACTCTCATTAAAAATGCTTTTAGCCTGGCACTCCGGGCTTTTTGGCTGAAACCCCCTTAACCACAAGCGTATAAATACGGCCATGCTGTACTACTCAAAGCCGCAAAGCTCGGAACTCTTTTCGTTATGAATTTGTAATCGTTTGTATGTCGGAGCACATTTCTAACAGAACAATGAGCCGCGGCAATCATTATTGTCCGAAAGTGCGAAAACGGTCCGGATTTTTTTGCATATCCAGTTTTAAAACGCGAATTTTCATTAACTTGGACGGAATGATTTTTTACAAAAACCGTTTGACTTGTGACAGAAAAGGACAGTAGGAAAGGTCGAGCTTTTAATTTGAATTTAATTAGAGCAAAACTTTGATGGCAATCTGATTGAAAAAGACGTGAATTTTTATCTATTTTTTTGTTTTTCGACGCTCGGGCTAACACGATAAATTTACTCCTTAATGGGTCAGCCGGTCTGAGTGGATTCCTCGATCCCTTTGAACCGAAAGATCGAACGGTCCTCAATATTCCAAGAATATTGACTTATTTATTAGCAAGTGAGACAAAAAAAAGCAGTCAAAGTTTAAATGGGAATTAACGCGGTTGAGTTGGCCGATCGGTAAATGTGTAAATTATATTCAGCGTGAAATTTCACGCGGGTTCGATATAACAGCATAGCCAGTTGGGAAAAGCATCAGCGGTGTGCCGATGCTCTCTCGCGTATACACTCGGCTCGTTCATTATTATCTCTATCAAGCTGATTAGCCGGTGAGCTCTCGAGCGGAGAGGGAAAGGCACAACGCTCCCGACACGCAGATACACAGACTCGGTACAGCAGCCAGAACGATCGAGCGAGCGAAACAGAGACTGGGAGAGAGAGAGAGAGAGAGAGAGAGAGAGAGAGAGAGAGAGAGAGGGAGAAAGAGATCAGTGAAACTTTAATTTTATACCGTTGGTCCACATATTCGACGTCGCACTCTATCTGTTCATACGAGCAGCAAACAGAAACAATCATGTGGCACATGCTTTTACGGTCCCCACTAAATCACTGACATTAAATTATCACCACTGACCGAGCGTGTCATCTGCCAATTATTCTCAACAAGTATTGCCGAGCTGTGGGTTAAATGTGAATATAAAAAAAAATCATATATATATATATATATATAAAAAACAGAGAAGAGTTTCATGTCGAGATGATTAAAAAATCGATACTGATTAATAATTTTTTCCCGAATTTATATCGATCCTAACTCCGAATGAGCGATTACAATCGTCCCTTTATTTGTCTCCTTTCTTCCACACGAAAAATGCATTCCTCGAGGTCATTCGTCAATGGAATTTGTGCCAATTGGCGAATAAGCGTCGTTATTTCCGCGGTCGTAGTAAACCAGAAGTGACGAATGAGCGAATCTCCAAACAGTATGTTCCTCTGCTGTCTCCGAACTCAATAAACTTGTGCAAGATGCACGAACGAGTAAAAAAAAAAAAAACATTGATTCGACGAACGCGCGAGCTCTCTCGCATGCATTCGTAAACGCTGAGCACTTTTGGGAGTTCCCGTCGAGTTAAACGGGACCCAAGCCACTTTGCGGCCTCCCCGTACAACTCGTATATACCTTTCACTATTTTTTCACATCGCTCTTCAATCCGTCTCCCCTTTTTCACTCATCTATGCAGTTATGCCATGAAATTTTGCCCGGCTTTTTCGATTTTCATTCATCTTTTATTCACTTCATCCTCCTCCACCCTCCGTATCACTCGCAACTCATGGCTTTATCGCTAAATAAAAAAACAATTGATTGTTTCAATTAATCGGTATAACCAACCGAGGCTATCGGTTACGTCACGGACGTATTCGTCTTTCCAAATGATATTACACATTACAATGTCTCGTATTTTTATTCCGCGAGTAAAGATTTTCCGGAAGCGATGAATTTTTCTAATTTTACTAACGATTTACCGTGGGAATTGAAACAAATATCGAGGAAAACTATAAAACTGTTGAAAATTCTATTTAAATAAATAAACTTCTCGGATGCAATTTGATTGGAATTTTTCTTTCGGAAAAAAAATGAAAAAACGTTTCGTCAAAATGTTTGTTCAGTTTCGCAAATTTTTTCTCGCTCCACAGACGATCAACTTTTGTACGTCCATTACTTAAACTGGAACAACGATTATTTTTCATCGCCACAGAAAATCATTTGATATTCTATAAAGATGCTGCGACGTGTTTATTTAAATCGAAATTCGGATACTCGTTCCAACATTTCAGCCGACCATAGGTCGCATCAATTTTATTCTACCACTGGGAAATAAAAATATTTGTAACGCGGTATCTGAATAAATTATTGAATCAAGCAACTGCACTAGCATTTTTCGTGCCTCGAAATGAAAAAAATATAAAAATTTCGTAGTTAATAACAAATTGAATGTTTGCGCGCTTATCTCTGGATTTCATAGCTCCGCTCGATTCTTCGTCGTGTTTACTACAAAATTTACGCGAAAGCTCATTGCCATGCTCAAGTTTTTATGCCCACAAAAAAAAAAAAAGAGCATAATGATACGTTTCTACGGATTTTAACGTGAAATTCGTTGGATGAATTTTTTATTGGTGCATTGATTTTGATGTTTACGATTTTTTGTAGCCAAACGAAAAAGGCAACGCGGAAAGTATTTCCGAAAGCATAATAACACGTTGCCGAAATTTTGGTAGTCGAAATGACGAGCCGAATTAGCCGATTTGTTCGAGGCAACGCTCGCGTTTTTTACTTCGCACTCTTTAATTATGATGTCCCTCATCAAGCGAGAACGAAGCCTGTCCATAACTCGTCAGGATGCTAATTCCTGACTGGCTATTGGTACAAAAAAGCATCGAGAAAGAAAAAAAGCAAATCAATCGGCAGTGAAACGTTTTTACTGATTTTTTATATTCATCGCGGAGGCACAGTGGGTACGCGTGTGGATATTTGTAATTACAGAAAAACGCACAGTAGCCAAATTTGTTTGGAGCTCGTCGTTTTTTATGCGACATTTGGAGAAGAATTTTTGTTTCGTTTTTAATTTCGTAGCAAATGAAGCGAACCACCCCCATACCCCTCGCTTCTCACCTCGACCTCCTCTTGTTCACCCCTGCTACCCCTTCGCACGGAATTCGGTCGAATCGCGCTGTTGATATTCGTTATTAATTTTTAATCACTATTTCGTTCTCTTCTCCCGGTAACATTCCATTTTTTTATTTTTCTCGCCACACTCTCGACTAAACGTGTAAATCATCGAGAAAAACATTTTTTTTACGCTGCAAATGTGTGCTCCGATTTTTTGCAACCTTCCGCACTATATTCGTGTGTGTGTTTTCCTTCAATTGGTGAATTTGTGTTTTTACTCAAAAATTTTGGCGAAACGAAAACAATGACAATTACGCGGCTGAATAAATGATCGTATAAATTTGTTTTGCTTCAACGTTTTTGCTTTTATTGCCGAGCACAACGTGTTTATTATTAAACATTCGAGAATACTTGACGAAAAATCGATTAATAGCAATTTCGAAATACATTTCTCACCATTTTACAAAATTACATTCAAAAAACAAAATGTCCAACCGAATAAATCGATGATGCTCCTTTTACAATCGTATTGATTTTTTTACTATCACACATGTGTATCTATAGAACCAGACGCGATTATTTGTCAGGCAAATCAAAACGAAATCAAGCGAGTGAGATAAACGCCCGGCTTTTTTTAATCCCGCATCTCTCTCACCCCCTTCCCCTCCTGGCGCACCCCTCAACTCCATGCATATTAATTTAAATCCGTGAAAAAGCAAGCTTTTTCTGGGCAAACACTCGCCCTGCTGTTTGGAGCCTAACAGCACAGCCCGCCGCCACGTAGCGACGATAGAAAAGGTTGAAAACGCGCGCGGATATTCGACGATTATTTCCCGATCGCCTCGAACCGCTTGTAAAAACCGATGAGTAATTACAAATTAATCAATCAGTTTTTCAATATTTCTCTATACCTTTAGCTTCGAGCTTGTTTTACACAAACGTGTTCACCAGCCAACAATCTGGTTTATCAGAATCGCGATAATTGATTAACGATCGCTAAAAATTCTGCTAATTTATTTTTCCATTGAATTTTTTTTTTTTTAATTTTTTTTATAAGAATCCGCGACGACTCGTTTTTAGCCCGAGGAGAAAAAAAATATATAATGCCAATATAAAGCTTCGTTAAAGGTGTAAGGTGTCGGTGTGAATAATTGAATTATGCAGAGCTCCTGAAAAATCATTAATACCTTGCCACTAGCAGATTTTCCCGCGTTCAGCTTCTTCAACGACCCACTTTTTCTTACATTGACCCAGTAATTAAAAATTCGAGAGCAAGCACTTCCGTATTGTCGGCACGTAACACACAAAGCACGGAGCGATCATCCCTCGAAAAATCCTCGATGTAGCCTCGACTGCTATCAGCCAATTTGCAGCTTGGAAAAAATTGAGAAGAAAAAATAGTTTGAAAGGTGGTGAAAGGAGAATAGTTGAAAGAGTCGAAAAAGACAAAATCGAGCACGAAGGGGAAAGGATCTCGGGCGCAGTTTAAGCAAAAGAGAAGGGAACAAGTTTTCTCTCATCCCTACTCTGCATGCGGCCAAGCAGCAGGGACGGGAAGAGTATAAAAAGAATTTTCCGGTACGCGGTAAAAAACGGGCCCAATTTCGGTCGAGAGCGGACAATACAACGGAGGTCATCGGCGGTGGAGACGAGTCAACGGGGAAAAAAGCCAAGAAAACATAAAAAGAAATGAGAGAATAAAGCTTCAGAAGATTTTTACGAAGAACGGGGAGAGAGGAAGAAAAATTGGTGAATCGAAGTAAAAGTGGTGGAACGGTGAAAGGCGCAAGGTAGGAAAAAGCAGAGGTGGCAAGCGGCTGAGGAACGAGAGGGCTGAAGACAACTCAGAGGGGTGGAATCTCTCGTAGCTTCAAGTATTTCGGTCTTTGATGTACGATCTTGCCCCTCCGACTCACCCCGAAAACTCCACCAGAAACACCGGTCTCAGTGGTGCAACTGCCCTCTGTATTTCGTGTAACTTCTCGGCCCCATCTCATCCGGAAAGCACTGGGTATCGCCACCACCACCAACAACTAGCATCTCCGTCTCCGGGGCATCAAAGAAAGTCGCTTCGGTGAGGACGACGATGCGCCGTAGCTTTTTTTATACATTCGCATACACATATACAACTGAGCACGAAGTATGCAAACTTTCTTGGACAATGAAAAAACAAAAAATTCGAAACCAACGAGATTTGAAAGAAACTGAAGAGTCAGGAGAGAAAAACGATCACAGCTCGTAACATTAAATTCAACAATTAACATATATAATATCTTATTTATAATCGAAGAATTAAGTTTATTGAAGAAAAATAATAATAAAACATGGAAAAATTGAAAAATAGTCGATTTAGAAATTATTTTTTTTGCAGAAGGGGAATAATTAAGGAGGTTCGTTACGCTAATATGATAAGAATTCAATCATCAAATTGTAGCATCAAATATTTTGTAGACACAATTTTTAGTTTCCGGCACGTTTATAATTTTTTTTTTTCTTCCTCTTTAGAATTATTGCCAAAAGCATTACGACGATATTTTCATTTTGAGGAAAATTTAAATCGCACAGTCTGGATATTTATTTACTCACCGAATTCGCGACGTCGATTTTTCTTATTTCGAGCTCTTGGATCATTGGTGGAAATGGTAAATGGAAAGGTTCAATAAAAAGCGTAACGTAAGACAATTTTAGTGAATTTATTAGTGAATAATACGTGAAGAATAAAATGAAAAAGTAATTATCTTGATTGGAACTTATCGAAAGATCGTGGAAAATTGATATAGAATTTTGATACTGCACTCGCAGCTTCGATCGGACTATCCTAAACACAATTTCGTGTTTAATGCCCGAGATAACGCAACTTCCTCGGGGTGGTTTAGCCGCGCAGGGTCCCACACACCTGGGGCAATCGTGCCAAATGGTATACACGAAAGTACTACCAGCCCGGCTTTATCGTTCTATTGACGATGAAATTCGTTTACCGAAAATCTACTCCACCGCGATGTTTAACGGCAAATTGTAGAAACGTCCCGTGACGGTATTTTATTTATTTTTCTTGTTTTTTTTTTGTTGGTACGGGAACAAAGCTCTCAATTGCCATTTAATCGTTCATTCATAATGCAAACGAAATCGCGGACATTACATTGACGTAAAATCACATGTCAATACGGAGCTTAATAGTCGCAGGTGATTTTTTTTTTCCATCCTCGAGCATCATTCGCGTTCCACACGCGAGGGTGCGATCGCGCTCAACAATTTTACACATCACAGAATCATTATTTTCTGTACTACACACGAATCGGACGAGAAATTCGTGCATTAAAAATCATTCCCCTCGTCAATATTGCTCGAAAGTTTAAATAAATTTCGTACCAGAAAAAAAATTGCTCCAAACTTGTTGGCGGCAAAATCTTTTTGTATGTTTGTCTGAGGCTGGAGAAAGGGCGATGGTCGAGAAAAAAGACGACACAGGAAAGAGGCATCTCGCGAGATGAATGGGGCGCGGGGGTGTCTGAGAATGCCACTTAGTTATTGTCTGCGCTACCCTTCTTTTTCCCCCTTTTCCATGAGCGTTTATATACATATATTTCTGGAGACACTCGGTGTCGTGACATTCCGCACAGACGCCTTTCTCCTGCTCGCTTTCCGCAGCATTCGTTTGTCGCGGAGAATGGTGCGCGCGAGTTGTTCCACATGAATAATTTATCTGCTGCACACAAAGCTCGAAAATATGTGTCATTTTCCAAAATATAAAATTTGACCCGATTCCTTGATTGTTTTATCGATAATTCCGGCAGAAGGCTCGATGGAGAAAGATGCAAATGTGGAATCGTGTCATCGATAAGAAGAAAACTCTTGGTCCTGGTAAAATTGAGATTGCGTATTGTTTCCTAAACTCGAGAGACCTGATGAGCCCTGCCTGCCCATCCGTTTCTTATTAAAATCTCTATTATTACACATTCCCGTTTACCGCGCAGTCCAATAATTTATTAAACACATCGTTCCGAATTCGTTTGTTCGCGATAAACCCTTGCCCGCGCGGACTCAATCGCGCATAAAGCTTCAGCTATTTGTGGATTCCGGGCAAAGCATCTCGCCTGAAAATATCGCACTTCGGATCCGGAAGCCAGGCCATGGAACTCAAGCCGCACGAAACAAAAGCAAAGAGAACCTCCTTCCTTCCTAAACTCATCACTCTCCAAAGATATCGATCGCCTTCGTAATATAAATACGTGCTAACGTGCCAAAAAAGTCACAAGCTCGTTGAGTAATAAACTGTCCATTCACATAGCGACAGCGACCAAAAGATGAAAAATCATCGCCACGAAACGTTGCACAGCATTGATTCAAAACGACGAATCTTTTGAAAATTTTGTAAAAATCTTCGTCACCATCAGACTGATCATTAAAAACGGGTGGCTAGGAAAATCCGAAATGATTACAATTTGATGAAATTTCATTAAATTCTCATCATATTGTCGTACGTAGCGAACCTCCTTAAGAATATTGAACATTTTTCAAAGATTCAAGAAAAAAAGGTATTTCAAAGGTTGCTTCCGACTTTCGAAGAGTATCAAGTTCGCAGGATATGGAATCGAGTTATTTGTTGAAGATTTCGAAAGTTGATAGAGTTCTTGTAAGTTTTTGTCAACGTTATCGAAAGTAGGATTTGGTGGTTGGGAATAGGGACAAAATGATGATTAACTGGATCAAAGCCACAGTTCATTACTCGCAGATCCCTGATCATAAGCAACGTGTATGTATTGTGTGTATGTGGTAAATAGATATAGATATTGAATGGGTATATGGATGTAAGTTGTGGAGAGAAAATGTCCGAGTGGTGAGTGGGAGATGCACACGAATTGCGTTTATCGGTGCATATATGAATACATGGGCATAGTAATCTATATAAACATAGACAGAGGTGTATATATATATATATATATATATATATGACATAGTGACGCTTGGGGCTGTGTTGGTTGGGTGATGCTGTACGCTGTGGGAAGCAGCCCTTTGAGGCCTACCTTGGCAGTATTGGCAAAGGGCCCCGGGAGCCCTGTTCGGCGATTACATCGTCCGAGGTGTGTGCTTTCGCTATGCAGCATCCAACTCATCTTCTCTTTCTCTCTCGCTCTCTCCCTCTCGATCTCTTGCACAGGTTGGGTCTTCTTCCGCCATCTCTGGCCTACAAGTGGGATATTAAGAGTGAGATCAGAGCAGTGCTCTGCGAGACAGAGGGTGTCTAGCATGTATCTAACGATATCCGTACGAATTACACACACACACACACACACACACACGCACACACACACAGACTCAGAGTGTTAGATATTCGTTGGTTGTGTTGGAGAAAGAGGGATAGGGATGAGATTGAGAAAGATCGAGTGAGAAGGCGCGAGAAGTAGAGTGTGAGATGCGTGTGTGTGTGTGTGTGTGTGTGTGCGTGTACGTACAGATCGGTGTCGGTGACGTCGAGGCCGATCAGCTCGTTCCGCTCGCTCCTTGTAGCCTGGCCAGCACAGATACTGCACGCTAATGCGCCGGAATAGATTAATTCTGACCAATAGGAGAAGCCCGATCGAAGTGAGGTGCAGGGGGGCGGGAGAGGACTCGGAGCACATTACTCAATTATTTACGCTTCATTAAGTATATATCCAATGCCACCGAGTGTGTACCAGCAGGAACGCTCGCGCGGAGTTTGAGGCTACCGAAGCTTTCAGGGAGAGGGAAACACACGTATGTATACATGTCCATGTATATCGTATGTATGTGTATGTTCCTGCTTTTCCTTTCTCTCTCTCTCTCTCTCTCTCTCTCTCTCTCTCTCTCTCTCTCTCTCTCTCTCTCTCTCTCTCTCTCTCTCTCATTCGTTCTCTCTTCGTCGACTCTCCGCGTCCACCTTCTCCGCTCAAGTTGCATCCTTCTCTATTGAGCATCGTGTACACGTACTGTACATAATGTATGGGGAGCCTGTTGGGGTAAGCGACCAACTACCCCACCCTCAAAAACCACCCCCATCCTCGTCGCTCCTCTTCACCCTCTCTTGGTCGAACCTTCGCCGGCGCCAACGACGAGAACGAGGCGAGAGGGCTAAAGGGGTTTTTGGGAGGTGGTGGGTCTAACTTAATTATTCGAGAAATTCACCGATCCATTCCTGAACCCTCTCCATCCTCTATATCAGCCCTGCCTAGCTCTCCTTGCTTCGCTAGCTCCTACCCTACTGCCTCCACTTTCCTATACATACACCAATCTATATATGTCGATGGGAGCTCTATATGCCTCAGTTCCCGAAGCTACTTCAGTGAGGTACCCCTGCCGCCCATCGGCTCTCTATAACGTCAATCCATCCCCTTCGGCTCCCTCTCTATTGCCAACTCGCCCTTATTTCTCCACCGAGAGAGAACGCCACAGAGAGAAACGAGAGAATCCATTTATCCATATACGAATCTCTCCTTATCGTCTCTCGAATGACCGTTTTAACGTTTTGCATCTTGAATTTTGTCAACGAGTTTTTCATCCTCGATCCTCCCAAGCAGCTTTCATTTTCAACACACTCGAGACGATTTTATCAATTAGAGATAAACAATTATATCATTTCAACGTTATATTTACGCCCAAACAAATTTACCAATGGGACTAAAAATCATCAATCGAAAATAATACTGGCAAGGACGAGTTTTTAAATGATATCCCTTCGTATGATAAATCGTCTCGAACTCCGAAGCATAAATATTCATGAGTTTCGAATTAATTGCTTTACCGATCGAATTCAAGAGAACGAGGAGGATAAAGAGGAGCAGGAGGGAGAAGGAGACGGAGAGGTGGTAAATATAATCGTATCTAAATGATCAATCATCCCGTTTGTACAGCGCAGTAGCACTTCGAGAACTACCGCGAGAGAGACGGAGACTCGATTCACCAACTAAAACGAAGCATTCGAAATAAAAGAAAGACGTTGATAAAAAATAAAAGATTCGTTAAAAATATGAGCTCTGGAGTATTCGCGAGGACACGGATACTCTTGTCCACGTGTGTTTGTACATTCGTCCACGTGTGCATGTATTAAACGCCCAGAATAAAGCATATAGATGGGCCCATTGCGATATCACCTTCCCCCGTCTCTTCACGTGGACGTTAATTATCATCGCGTATGCGAATTGTTTTATATGCCAGGAAGCACTTAAATAATATTTCACCGAGCCGAATATACATTCGCGTTTTGCTACGGCTATGGGAACCTCCTATCAACATGTGTATATCCGTGTGTTTACATATATATATATATATGGGCAATTCGATTCGAACGTAATCAATCTTCGATCTCAATCGAATCAAATTAATTGCGCAATTTCTCACATAATAAAAAGTATAATGTGTAGACGAGAATCTTTTCCAGCTACCTCGATTTAATTCAGCGTCGATTAAAGTCTCGACAAACTTTCCGGAAACATAATTTTCTCGAAATTTTAGCTCCGCCATGGAGAAACTCACAGTTAAGTGCATTCCACTCTCCCCAAATGTATCATTTCGAAAATTAATCAAACTCGAATCGCCCCATAGAAATATTTCATTCTAGAACATTTTTTTTACATAAAAATACATGCGAATATATTATTCTACAAAAATATAAATTTATATGCATATTCCAGTTTATGGCGCTTGGCAATTCGAGTCGTTCGCAGGCTAAATACAAGAAGACTCGACATACGCACGATCGAGTCTTCCGATAAGAAGCCGCCGGCTCTTAGGTGGGCGGAATTCGTTTATGGCTTGTATTGCAAGCCCCGGAAGGCTCGAAACAATGTGTACTGGTGCGCGGTAGTGAAATGCAAAGATAGAGAAAATTGCCAGTGCGTTACGCTACGCGACGAGCCATTCACAGCTGTATGCCGAGCCATCTAAAGATCTGCTGATATCATATCATTCTAGCGTCGATTTTTCAACGCGAATATTCACACCGAATTTATTTATGGACGCATGCATAAAAATATTATAATTAATATTAACATATATGGACGTTGCTTCGTGTCGATGTGAAAGATATTTATTATAATATATACACCGCGATATAATTATTATTATTATTATATATATGAGCGTATGAAAGTTTCATTTATCAAATCGAGGGCAGACTGAATAATAATGTCTTAATTATTTATTCTCAGGTGATTAATTGAAGAATTAAGTAGCACGAAAGTGTCGAGATTCATTCGACGAATGTTTTTATTTAATCTCTGCCTCTCTCTCTCTCTCTCTCTCTCTCTCTCTCTCTCTCTCTCTCTCTCTCTCTCTCTCTCTCTCTCTCTCTTACTCTTCCTCTCGAGCCTCCTGTATCTCCTTGAATATATAGATGCAGGCATAATCATTCTTATCGCGAATTATAAAACATATCCGAAAGGTTGTTTGCAAAATCAACGATAATGAGCCACGAGCAATGAAAAATTCATTTCTCCAATAAGAATTATATTTCCATTTATACACGACAAGTTATTTGTGCAGCTGAATATGCCAGACCGCGAAATGGTAGCAAGCTAAAAAGTCAGGCTTTTTTTTAATAAATTGCGAATAAAATACTCGACAGAAATATTAATTATCTTTATTGCCCTTCGGTGGATTAAAATCATAGACTTTCCCTCCGCAGGCCCACTCGTTTGGTCAATTCCTTTTCATCTCGTCCTTAAGAATGACGATATTATTTGAGGATCATCGTCTTTCGTTGATAATAAATCGTTGGCAATCAGAACAGTCGAGACACAGACGAAGCCGATTTAAAATTGTGAATCCTCGCGTACGTGGGAGGACAGCGTGAAGATCTTTCGATCGAAAAGGAAATGAACGATTAGGAGAACGATCGAGCTATCTTTTCACTGTATATCAGGGTGATAATTATTTTTATCTTCATCTCCAGATCGTGGATATTAAGCCTCTTCGTTATGCTGATTCTTTATCTAAAATATAGAGCTGCATGATTTTTTCCCTATGAAAATTATACTCTGGAAAGGATTACACTTGAAAAATAATTTTGCAAATCATCGCGAGGAAAGGAGACTGCGAAATTCTTTTGATTATCATTCAAATTCATTGCGGACATGAAATGATTTTTTTTTAGTAATTATTCAAATAATTTTAAATTAAAAATAAACAAAAAAATTAATTCTTTCTAAAATTGAATAAATAATTGCAATGTTTGAGGCTCGAATACTTAAATTTTTGAGAACCTGGCAAAGATTTGATTGATCAGACGTCTCTAGTCGGAACTTGGAATAAATTGAAAACGGGTTTACCAGTTCACGTTTCGTGGAAGTCTTCCAGAGGTTCTTTGCTCGCTAATTTGGTCGGTAGACTAAACAGAGCGCAATTAAAATAATTCATTTGGTTGGGCTCCGATAACCAGGCCACGAGAGTTTTCTGTCTTTCTTTGATCCTTCTGTTTGTTTTTTTCTTCTCCACTCGACCTTCCATATTTAAAATAAAAATCCTTTGAAAATTCATGCAGTTTTTGGGGCCGGGGTAAGATTTCAGAATTCAATTGATCTCGTTTCGATCCCGCGTGGCAAACGAAAGAATTAAAAAAAAAGGAAGTGGATTGGAAAATGATTAAATAATGAGATTATAAATGGAATGAATTATTTGCGTTGCCCGTTCACTCACTTTTTAATCAGTTTATTTACTCGTTCGTTAATAACAAAGTTTCTTGAGTCGATTCTATGGAGCAGAACGTTTGTAATACAGCAATTGTATGGAAAAAAACGAGTGGCAAGTAAGAAACAAGCATGTTAGACCAAGAGCAGAAGGGAGAGAGTGAGAGAAATGGAGGCAAGGGGGTAGTAAGGGCGAAAGGGAATTCTTAGCACACGCTACTACACACCATTGACAGCCGGAGTAAGCTTGCAATATTAATGGAGATCGTGCGGGGGTTTATTGACTCGGCAACGTGGTTGATGTCCCTAGACACACCCCGAAGCTTTTTCCACGATTTATTGAAACCCTCCGGAGTTCAATAAACTATAAAAATAAAAAAATTTCCCTGATAGCTAATATGTCTCGGTATAGAAAAAAAAATGAATAAATTCTACTCGGAAGTAACGAGTAAAAATAGGAAAAAAAGCAATCATTCGGTTGGAAAATAAAAATCAACAAAAATGTCGCAATGTTCCGAAAAAAAAAATAAAAAATAAAATAAAAAAAAAAATAAAAAAAAAGGGGGAAAGAAAAATCGAACGACATTTTTATTTGGAACCGCGAGACTCCCGATCGCTTTTTTTCGACGATAAAAGCTCGCATCTCGCGGAAGCCAAAAGCCTTTTTTCCGAACCAAACCCCGTTGCTGCTTGCATTCCCTCTTTTTTATGATTATTATTTTTTTTATTCTTTTCACGGGACGGCGCGCGGGTGTGCGCGCGCGTTGAATCAAAGGCCTTCGCGAACGAGACAATTGCAGTATTCGAACGAAATCCAATAAAATATAGAAAGCAGAATTGGGGGTGGGTTGTTATACGTCGGGGGGACGTAAACGTCAAGCCCGTTGGCGCGTCGAGAGAGAGAGAGAGAGAGAGAGAGAGAGAGAGAGAGAG